>CAJQZJ010033200.1:1185655-1197721 GCA_907164525.1 Lophiomys imhausi | reverse complement strand
GTGTGTGTGTGTGTGTGTGTGTGTGTGTGTGTGTGTGTGTGTGTGTGGTGTCTCCCAACAAGGTATCATGTCTTCTGCTATCTGCCCCATACATCCTTAGCTATGTGCTGACTATGTGTAAATAAGAACAGGGAAATCTCAGGTACCAGAGGGTATCACAATGGATATACAGGCTAGGTATGGTTTTCAGATGGGCAAGCATGACTGCTTCCTGGGTTAGCAACTCATCCTCCTTCTGTGAGACCTTTTTGAGCTTTCTGAACCTTAGGTTTTGTTCATCAGATCCCTAGCTATGTAAGAACATGAGGACTTGGGTAAGTACTTCAGTGTAAGCTACAAAATCCTGCCTTCTGGGCTTCTTTGTGTGTGCTGAAGATTAGCAACTCTAGGTTTTAAGCCTTGAATCAGTCTAAGATTCTCTGCTGAAACTGTTCCTTATAACTGTGGATATTTGGTCTGTTGTATTCTACCAGTACTGTGCACCAGGAATCACAACCGAACTTCTTGTTGAGGCATTGTAATGCTCAGAAAATTTTTTCATCATCACCTTACTGCTTTCATAAAACTATAGGAATTGAATAGAAACTACCAGGAGGTTTTCCCAGAAGTTCACACCCTCAGTCTCAATTCTTACCCTTGCCACCATTTTCAACTGGGTTTTGTGTGGATGCTTTTTTAGACATTGGTTTTAGCACTTAAGCTGTAGGAGATAACTTTCCCCAGCATATGAGGCCTTGAGCCTGGAAGATTCCATTCTCATGCTTTATTCTGCAAGCCATAAGCTTCCCTTGGTTGTTCTTCTCTCCATAGAGTGAATGGCCACATACAGTCAAGTGCCGACAAATATAATCAACACTTAGTTTTCTGGCTTCTTCTCTTACAGCTACAAAATATTTGGCATATGGCTGACCCTTCCTGTATTACAGGAAAATATTTGGCATTCAAAACCCATAATTGCCTTCTTTCCAGACAAGCCAGTAGCAGCAGTTTACTCACTTCTGACAACTGACTGTACAGATGTGACTGGATTTCAGTGTATGTACTGTGGTGCTAACTTCTGTATTTGCCAGAATGCTTCATTCCAGCTCCCATCAGAGACAAACCCTAAAACTGAAATAGCTTAGTACAAGGAAGCTGATCTAGATTTAAGAACACTTTTGTTCAAAAGGCCTTCCCAGCTATGACAGTAGAGCACATGTCCTCCAAGCTTTATAAAGAAGCCAGTAGAATAATTCCCATTACTACTTTTCACTCTGAAGTGATAAGTTCTACTTTTGCTCACGGTCAAGTGGAGAGACGGCTCACATAATTTTCATCTCACTTTATAGGAGGTTAGCAACATAGTGGAGCACATAAACTATGTGACAATGTCTCTTAGTTACAAAATAATTCCAAATATAGCTAATTTGATTTCTATGTGATCTCTTTGTTACTGTCAGTAACAGTAATAGTGAAGAAATTTGAATTAATATATGTAAGTAAAAACAAAATACAGCCATGTTTGTTTTAATGTTGAATTGCAAAAGACAATTTTTAGTTTTGTGTACATGCACTCTAATTATCATCTGAAGTAATTTCATTGATATTATTTTAGATTCTAGATTAAAGTTTATTGTTCACACAAATAAGTTAGTAGTACAGCAAAGGAACTTTGCTTCATATGAAGACAAGTAGGCTGAAATTAGCAAGATATAGATGAGATGAATCTGGAGGGAAAAGGTTGAAGGCAGAAAATGGAAAAAAATCCTCAAAGTTTTCACTTCACAAAATAAGTACATCTGGAGGAAGACAGGGGCTGTAATGTGGAAAAGAACTGGAGAGTGTAATGATGTGATCAGAGATACTTTGTCAAGATGACCATCGAACAGTCAAGCCTGTGAACTTGGATTCTGAATAGGAAATGCTCTCAGAAATATCATTTATACAACAGGCACTGCTTCCTATCACATTTTGGAATTGGCTTCTGTACAGCTGCACAGGACATATAAATGGTGCTTAGAAAAGATGAGGACTTCCATCCATCCTTACTTCTAATGAAGGATTAAAGAGTACTGGCATTTCAGACATTGCAAGTTCTATAATATCGGGTGGGTGTGGCCCTTCAGCAAGACATGATCTGAGCATCCAATTTCTAATATTAAACATATTATTGTTTACAGATTACAATATGCATTGTGTAGAATTACATCAAGTTGAATGCAACATGAAATGTGTTCAGCAGCCACAATTAAGTACAAAATTATGTGCAAATTTTGACCTATAATAACATCATTTTAAAAAACAATATTATTTGCTTGCAAAAAAATAAAATTAGAAGTTTTAAAAGCATGAATAAGGTAAGAAAGGTAGGTGTAGAGATTTGTTAGTAGCTAAATACTTTGTAAATCCAGCAATTTGGATACTATTTACAACAAAATTCACTGGATTCAGTTTCCAGTATGTCACATGCACAAACAAAAAAAAATTCACATAAAAATAATATAATGGAATTGAATTTATTTAAAATGTTGGAAATTCTTTCATCTGGAAAAATGTTGTACATATATTTACATTACTTAGGTTTGTGTCTCTCTTTCTCTGTGTATGTATACCCACATATACATTCCCTAATATACTGAGGTTTATTTTAATACATCAATGTAAAAAGTGAACCCATTTCCAAGAACCATACATATTGTGCTTGTTAGGGTTTAGTAGAGGAACAAGAATTTATAGAACAAATATATGTTAAAGGGAACTAATTAAGTTGTCTTACACAGTATGTTCTGGGTAGTTCAACATTAATTGTGTCATACTGGAAAGGCAGAGAACATAGTAGTTGATCATGAGGCCTGCTGCCTGTTAGCACCAGTATGGCACTGAAGACCTGGAGGATTCCTGGGAAACTTCTGGTCTTGACTATATATAGGAAGCTTGAAAAGTAGGGGCTCTAATATAAATTAAGGCACGCTGCAGCTACAGGAGAAATGAACTTGCCAGCCAGGTTGAAGATATAAAAAAAAAAAAAAATCAGAGCTTCCTTCCAGAAGGCTGTCTTCCCACTTGAAGTAATCTGATAAAGAAAGTCCAGTGGGTTGTCTTTTGTGCATTACAGATCCAGGACAGTTGACACTAAAAATTAAGCCTCACAGATATCATCTCCAAAATGACTTAGTTCAAGGTGGTGTGTGTATGGATTATTTTCAACATTTCAATGAAATGTTGGCAAACACTGCATTAGTGGCTTGCTGGATATTATAAAACAAATAGACCTAAGAGATATTTACAGAACATTTCACCCAAATACAAAATAAAACACGTTATTCTCAGCATTTCATGGAACTTTCTCTGACATTGACAAGATACTCAGACACAAAATAAGTTTCAAAAAATACAGGAAAATTGAAATAAATCCTGTATCCTACATGACCAACATGAACTAAAGCTGGATATCAGAAACAAAAGAAAGCTTACAAACATGGAAACTGAACAACTTACTAATCAACTCAAAACTGTCAAGACAAAAATTAAGAAAAAAATCAAAAGATTTTCTAGAAGTGAACGTAAATGAAGACAACAACTTAATCAAATATATGGGGCACAGTGAAATCAGTTCTAAGAAAAAGTTCATAGCACTAGGTGACTACAAAAAGTTGGAGAGATCTCATACTAGTCACTGAACAGCACACCCAAAAGCTCGAGAACAAAAAGAAGAAATAACATCCAAAAGGAGTAGATGACCAGAAATAATCAAACACATCTCTGAAATTAGTAAACTAGAAATAAACAAACAATATATAGTATCAATGAAACAAAGAGTTGGCTCTCGAGAAAAATCAGTAAATTGAGAAAACAATATCCAAATTGACTAAAATTAAGAGAGAATATCAAATCTAGTAAGATTTGAGAGGAAACGGGGCATAACAAACATCAAGGAAAGTTAGAATCTCATAGAAGCATACTTTAAAGGCCTGTACTTCAACAAACTGGAAAATCTAAATGAATGGATAATTTTCTCCATACATAACACTTACCAAAGATAAATCCAGATCCGGTAAGGAATTTAAATAGGCCTATAGCCCTAGTCAAATAGAAACAGTAATTAAAAGTCTACCAACAAAAACAAAAGCCCGGGCCAGATAATTTTAACGCACAATTCTACCAGGCTTTCAAAGAAGAGTTAATGCAAATACTCCTCAAAATATTACATAAAATAGAAAGAGAAGAAACATTGCCCAATTCTTCATATGAGGCCAGAGTTATTCTCATACCCACATCACATGAAGACCCAATAAAAAAGAATATTACAGTCCAATTTCATGGGTTCTTTTTCTTCTGCTTTTTGTTTTTTCTAATATGATATATTAGCATTTGTTTTATTTTTATTATGTTATATTTTATTATTATCCGTTAGAAGCCTGTTTGCTTTCTAATGAGGCAGAAAGGGTAGATCTGGATGCGGAGGGGGATGAGGAGAATCTGGGAGGAGCAGAAGTAGGAAAACCGTAATCAGGATATATTATATGAGCAAAATAATCCAGTTTCATAAAAGAAAAAAAAGGAATTTGACTTATGACTGCTCCCCAGTGTTCACTCATAAACACTTGTTAAAAGTTCTTTTTTATATATGTTTATTTATTTATTCATTTTATATCCCAATCATAGCCCCTTTCCTCCCCCTCCTCTTAGTTCCATCCTTCCAGCCCCTTCCTCCTATTCCCCCTCCCCTTCTCCTCAGAAAAGGGAAGCCCCATACCATTCCATTCAGCACATTGAGTTGCATCAGGACTGAGTGCATACTCTTCCACCGAGGCCAGGTGTAGAAATAATTACTTAAATTATTAACCAGTATTTATATTATAATTATTTTGTCAGCAATGTTCATCTTTAACATGCCATTAGAAATCACCACACTGAGAAACCTGATGGATTTTAACAAGTTTTAGCCTGGATTGTATAATCTTAGCCCATCTAAGCTAGCCCTTAATTCTTCTATTCTCCAAATAAAACCCCAGTTTATACATATGTCCCCTGGGATTTTTTTCTCCATGCTATGCCAAATCTCTAGGCCACATGGAGATATGACTCTTCTATCTAACCCAAAGTGTGTCTCCTTCCTTCCTCTCTAGTGCTTCTTCTTCCTGTGATCCTTTCTCTGATGCCCCAAAAGTCCTTGCACCTTAGCCCTGCCTACCTCTCTCTTTGCCCAATCTAGGCTGCAGCATTTATTCAACAAATAAACTCCAAATTAGGTAGAGAAAAGTTCACATAAGAAAGTAACGTGAGCCAGTAACTAGCAACAACATACAAGCAGCTCTCAGGTTAACCCAACACCAAGGAACCGCAGCCCCTTTATGGGGAAGTGATTGAAAAGCAGGCCTCAGAGCCCATGTTACAGACAGCTCCTGCTCCACTTGCTAGAGGCCACATGATGACCAAGCTTCTATCGGTTACATATATAGGGGGCTCCTGCATGCTCTTTGATTGGTGTTTCAGTCTGTGTGAGCCCTCATGGGCCTAGGTTAGTTGTCTAAAAGATGCAATAAAATCATCAAAGTTGTGTTTCAGAGCAATGGATAGGAACCTCCCATAAACTAAATGCTTCACTGCTGCCGTGTGATTCTCCATTCTCTGGGAGAATATAGAATTTACACATGGAGATCACTAAAGAATACTCTGAGCACAACATACATTCAGCAAATGAGAAACGTTAGAAGAGTAATAAAGCTGAATCACTGTGGTCAATGAACTCAAAGTTTGGAAAAGTGAAAATGCAGCAAGAATACTCACTGAAAAGTGCAATGTTAAGGTGTGATAGTGATTTGTCCTTGCTAACTTGACACGGTCTAGAATTACCTAGAAATAACTATCCACAAGGGATTGTCTGCACCAGGCTCGCCCATAGGTGTCTCAGGAGACACCTTGGGTGCCTTGATGATGGTGGGAAGTCACACCCACTTTTGGTGGCACCGTCACCAGTGCAGAAGGTCCTGCCTTGTTGAAGATGGGAAACCAAGTTAAGGGCTCATACACATGCACAGTCCTTCGAGGAGGCTCTGCTCTGGCATATGATGTGATGTGCAGCGGTGTCAAGCTCTGAAATGATGACTGTAAGTTGGGTTTGGGTTCTTCTTCAAGCTATTTTTCTCAGGGTACTTTCTCACAGAAGGAGAAATGAGTCTAAGGCATATGGTCTACAGAAAGCAATGTCACACAATGATCATGAGGGAAAGCAAGTTTCAGAAGAAAAACATCCTGGCATTAAGTCACAGAATAAGCAAAACTGATGCAACTCGAGGTAGAGAACCATATGCATATGCAGAAGTGCAATAATCTATGCCTGTAACTCTAATTGTTATTATCATAGAGTAGGAAACACTGTTGGGATTCGAGGTAGAGGAGAACCATGTACAGAAGTGCAGTAATCTATGGCTATCACTCTAATTATTACCATACAATTACAAGGTAATATTGTAAAGGTTGTAACTCTAATATGTTACATAGTTACATATGTAATATTGTAAAGAAGGATAATTACTGAGAAAATAGAGTAGAAAATAATTCACATCTCAACATGTCTTTTCAGATCCAGTGTTAATAGTTCAAAACCACTGTGCCCCATTTCTTGGTGCTTTATTTAGTTCACATTAAAACATACCAACCTTTCTGAATGTGATACGTTGGTGCTTTTGGGTTTCCATAATTATCTTTTGTTTTCAATTCATATGAAAGGCAGGAAATGTGTTTTCTGTACTCAGTAGAATATTTAAAGTCGGCAGGACTACCTCTTGTCTGTGAAAACAAATAAGGGCACTGATGGGTCTTGTTTCTTGTTGGTGTGATAAAACACCTTGACCAATGAAACACAACGTAAGAAAGGGTTTGCTTCCCAACTCCAGGTTGCAGTCCACCATTCGAGGGAAATCAGGGCAGAATCAACTTGAAGCAGGTATTAATATTATATCCATAGTCAAGGGAAAATGAACTAATGCATGAATGCTATGCTGAGTTAGCTTTCTCCACTAGGGTCATAGCTGAGGAAAAGCACCATCTGCGGCAGTGAATGTGTCTTCCTACCCCAGCTAACCAAAGGAACCCCTTCAGCATGCCCACAGATAAGCTGATCTAGAGAGTCTCCATGGACATTTCTTTTGCAGCTGATTCTCGACTGGGTCAAGTTGACAATGAGAACTAACATCAACCCATGTTATTAAACGTGCCTGGGTTTCTAAGAGCTTTTTCATGGGTGGCTCAGTACTATGATTTTGATTTTTAAAATCTGTAAGAAAAGTATCATTAAGAAAAACTTTAAAAGCTCCATTGTTTATTCCTTTGTTAAGCAACCTGATAGGAACAATTAGTGATACCCTGGGGATAATTCTATAAAGGCAGTGGAAGAAAGAGGCCTTACCTACAAATAAAGAATACAAGATATTTTGTCAGAAAGTCTGAGGACGTTTCAGTGAAAGAAGAGGAAGTACACAAAATTATCTTACATTTACTGTGCCACACATAGGAAAACAGACATAATATAAGAAAGGATCTTGGAATGGGGTCAGGATAAATAAAAGCCTTTTTAGTACAATTGGACTAGATATATGTGAGAAAACAGTAGCGTGACAATCAGAAGGGAGCTTCCTGAAGACCAGCAGTGACAGCAAGTATAGACTTGTGTGCATTGCTGAGGTGTTGACAACACCATGCCAGCTTCCTGTCTTCACAGACTATGCAGATCAGTTAGAGATTTCTGCAGGTCATCTGAGATCCAGAATCAGAGAAGAGTCCTCATCATCACTCTGACTGTGTCTGCATGGTTTCCATCCTGGAACATGGTATTCATAATTGTCTCAGAAAGATGATGTTGGGGGAAATTATGAAAGAGAACAGGCAGGGTTTCTAAATGAATGACCCCATAGGTTCCTTTGGAAACTTCTAGTAAGATCTCATTGACTCCCCACTTACTCAAAGGAGCATATGAGGAATGTAGCCAGGGAAAAAGTGGGGAGCAGGCATGGCTAGAACAAAATTTCCATCCTAGTAAGAAGAAAACAAACAAATCAAAACAAAAACACATATTAGTAGATCATGAATAATGTATGTCACAGTGAAGAAATATTCTGTTTTATAAAAACTGTTACATTTATTTTCTCTCTCTCAGTGTATGTGTGTGTGTTCATGTGTGTGTACGTGTGTGTGCGTGTACTTGTGTGTGTGTACATGTGTGCCAAGGTACATTTGTGAAGGTCATAGTATAACTTTGGAGAGATTTGGTTTTTTCTCCCACCAGGTAGGTTACACCAATTTTGAGAATATTATTCCCTCTCTAGTAAGAAACACAAAATTCTGAAAGTCTGTATATTCATCTTTAGACACCTATGAGTCATTTACTGGTTAGATAGATTATTGAAATTGTACAAGGTACTTAAAATCTGCTATTGTTTTATGCACCTTACAGATTCTTGCCACCATTTAATATACAGAACATGAATCAGCTATACTCTTTTACTGTGGAAAATCTCAGAAATATCTTTACTCAAGAGAATAAACCCACATCTTTATCCCACATCAATCAAGACTTATCCCTTGCTTGTACTAACTTCATGTAAAACTAAGATTCTGATAAAGTTTGGGATGAAAAACCCATTATGTTTCTGCTCTACATTGACATTACCCCCCCTCACTCTATTTAGTTTTCTATCACACACACATTCCTTCCCAGACAATCAATACAGGCATTTTTATTATGACAAGTTAAATCTGGTCTCAGTTGCATGTGGCAGTGCACACCTGTAACCTTAGCCCTTCTGTAGATGGAAGTGGACGGATTTCAAGGCCACCTGTGGCTATGTAGTGAAGTCAAGGAAATATTTGGACTCTTAATCTTTTTAAATTTCCATGTTATATTCTCTGATATAATTGATAGGTTGAAAGTCATTTGTCTCCAATAGTAAGAGACAGTGCAATAATGTCCTGCTGTTCATGGCAGGTGCTTTGTACTTTTTCCTCCAGGAACAAATTCGTATTTATTTCTTCAGTGAAACGTCTTTTACTTATCAATTCTGAGGTAATTTGTTTTCATGATCTGCATGATAAAAACCACTATTTTTCCTAGAAATACAAATAAATAGGGCATTTTCAGCTCACAGAAATTCTGTTTCCAACGACTGACACACACTCACTTTCTAACTCATAATATCAAATCATAGTACTAAAATATGGTGTGGCTTTAAATAAAGATGTCTCTATTGTCCCTTAATCCAATCCCACCATAGAAATGTGACAAGAAATTGAATAAATCAATATTTTTTAATTAAATCCATGGTGGTCAATTGTAAATACAAATGCTAAATTCAAGATAAGCAGCATTTATAATCTCCAAGGGCCTGTGACCTTCCATGCAGTGGTGGCCTAAATTTAACATTCAAGAAACCAAAGGGAATAAAGTCCTTCGTAATTCCTGCTTTACAATTAAAGTCTGTCAGAGACACTGGGTCAAAAGGCTGAAGATAGATGTTCCAAAGTATTAAGAGAAATTGGGGACTGTCCAGGCAGCCAGTTGTCTGTCATTTCTTCATTTTGGAAGCTGCTGGCTCTGCACTTCCTGTATAATCAGATATATTTATCCTTCTCAGGTCTCTGATGTGGTTGAAGACTAGATAGTTGTAGTCTCACAGTTAAACTTTAAGATGCTTAGGAATTAAAAGGATGTTCTAGGTCTAAGAAGATGTTTTTAAGTTGGTAATGCAACTTACGATGGAAACTGAGTTAGGTATAGAACTTTAAACTCATGGAGATAGATAGACAACAGAATATTAATATCAGTTGCCAAATATGTGTGGACTGGACATTAGGAATGTATGTTATACCCTATAATTTTCATAATTGTGACCTAATTGTTCTTATTGTTTTTTATCGCATTTACTGTTACAAGAAAAAAAGTCTGTTATTGGACTATAAGGGGTAGCTGTTGGGGAGGGAAAAATACACCTTAAATTAAATAACAACAAGAAAAGCAGATAGGAGGGTGGCGGGAGAGGGTAGGAGTGGGAGGCTGAGGGGGGTGGAAGGAGAGGAGTTTGACTTAGATGTAACTTGAAGAAATAAATAAATGTAAAAAAAAATTAAAAATTAAAAAAAAATGAAACCAGAGGGGACAAGGACTCCACATGACAACCAACCAACAAAACAAATCAATCTAGGCCCCTGAAGGCTCACAGAGACTGAAGCACCAACTAACAAAGCATATATAGACTGTACCTAGGCCTGCTATACATATGTGGCTGACAAGACAGCTTGGTCTTCATGTAGATCCTTTCGCAAGTGGAGAAGGGGCCTATCTCTGACAGTGACTCTGTTGTCTGTGAGAAGAACACTTTATCCTAACCAGGCTGCCCTGCCTGGCCTCAGTGGAAGAGGATGCTCTTAGTCCTGATGTGACTTGATGAACTGGAGGTGGGTTGATATGGGGGGACCGTCCCTCATCTGAGGAGAAAGAGAGGAGGGAGAGGGAAAGAAGATGGGAGAGTGGGGCTGGATGGCATGAGGGAGGGGCCTGCAATCAGGGTGTAACTTAAAAAGGTAGCAAATTTTTTTTAATAATTTATTTTTTATTTCTTCAAGTTACATCTCAATCACAATCCCCTCCCTACTCCCCCCTCCAGTCGAACCCTTCCACCCTCCTCCCCCTCAACCCCCCCCCCCTCTTCCCTTCTTTTTTTTTTTTTTAGTTTAAGGTATTTCTTTTTTCCCCCCAACAGCTCTCCCTTTCAGTCCAAAAAATGGTTCTTTTTCTTATAACTATAAATACAATACAAAACAACAGAAATAAATAGGTCACAATTATAAGAGTTATATGGCTTAGCATACATTCCCAATGTCCAGTCCATATGTATTTGGCACCTGACTTTAACATTCTACTATCTAACCATCTCCATGTGTTTAAAGTTCTATATCTAACTCAGCTTTGGACCCACCTCATCTGAGGAGAAGGAGAGTACCAAGTAAAGGAACAAGGAGGGAGGGAGGGAGGGAGGGAGGGAGGGAGGGAGGGAGAGGCATTTTTTTTAAAAAGAAACCATATTAAATTCAGTGAGGACTTGTTGACAAGTAGAGTTTCAGTGGGAGACTAGAGGCCTAAGAGATAACAATAGGGGATGAAAAGGGTCCTAATGCAGTATAGACATATATAATATTGCCAAAGAATGAAAGAAAGACATGAAGGAAGAGATCATGTTAAATTCCACTTGTAATATAAAATGGTCTACATTTTCTTCTAGAGATCATATTTGTATCATACCCATTAGAATATAAGTTTTCCCAGCAATTGTTTTCATTAGATTTCTTCCATTCCAATACCCAAAAGAATATGATAGAAAAAAGTATACTTGTCAGATATTAGAAATATAGTCTCTATCATAAATGATATTAAGTTATCATATATATGTGTAAGGTATATACATATACAGTCAAATAAAAGAGGTTTACTTAAATAGACAATTCATAATATATGTAATCTATATAATATACACGTAATAATAAAAGCATAGCTAATTCTCCAATTTATCCTCCTTCATGCATTCACTTGCTTTTCCTCATCATTTAAAATCATTTTAACTTTCCTGGATTTTAGAAGAAAAAATGCATGATTAAATGTTCATAAATCTGAGATAAATCTGTAATATCATTAAATAATCAAATATCTAATAACTAAACCGAGCATTCAAATGCTACCGAGGTTAGGAAAAGTGGTTTTTCTGTTGTATGTAAGAAGAGAGGGAGTGGACGTGAGCCATCTGCACACTGATGTATGTAGGAAGACACTGTGGACGTGAGCTATCAGCACACTGATGTATGTAAGAAGACAGAGAGTAGACATGAGCCATCTGCACACTGATGTATGTAAGAAGACACAGTGGATGTGAGCCATCTGCATACTGATGTATGTAAGAAGACAGAGTGGACGTGAGCCATCAGCACACTGATGTATGTAAGAAGACAGAGAGTAGATGTGAGCCATCTGCACACTGATGTATGTAAGAAGACAGAGTGGACATGAGCCATCAGCGCACTGATGTATGTAGGAAGACA
>CAJQZJ010033200.1:1152955-1185645 GCA_907164525.1 Lophiomys imhausi | reverse complement strand
GTAAGAAGACAGAGTGGACGTGAGCCATCAGCACACTGATGTATGTAAGAAGACAGAGAGTGGACGTGAGCCATCTGCACACTGATGTATGTAGGAAGACAGAGCGGACATGAGCCATCAGCACACTCATGTATGTAAGAAGACAGTGGACATGAGCCATCAGCATACTGATGTATGTAGGAAGACAGAGTGGATGTGAGCCATCAGCACACTGATGTATGTAAGAAGACAGAGAGTGGACGTGAGCTATCTGCACACTGATGTATGTAAGAAGACAGAGTGGACGTGAGCCATCAGCACACTGATGTATGTAGGAAAACATAGTGGATGTGAGTCCTCTGCACACTGATGTATGTAAGAAGACAGAGTGGATGTGAGTCATCTGCACACTGATGTATGTAGGAAGACATAGTGGATGTGAGTCATCTGCACACTGATGGATGTAGGAAGACAGAGAGTGGACGTGAGCCGTCTGCACACTGCTGTGTGTAAGAAGACATAGTGGACGTGAGCCATCTGCACACCTATGTATGTAAGAAGATAGAGTGGACTTCAGCCATCAGCACACTGTTTGTTCCTTTAGCTCACAGAGAAGAAAGATATCAGAACACTGCCATTGTATAATAGAAACCTTGTTTTCAGCAACACAAAGTATAATCTATATTATCCATATTTTTGTATACTACATACTGGTACATGATGACTTTAGAAAATATTTAGGGTTATTTGGCCACAAACATTATAAACTGGTGGTAAATTAAATAAATCAGATATATATTCATTTTAACAGAGAGTTAATTCAGGTTTAGATGTAAAGGCTGTGGTAAATTTTCATTCAGCAATGTTTGAAAACATTTTTGGTTACTTTTGAAGTAACAATGTAATTATGTAGGTATCTGAGAAGCTGAGTACCCATTAGGGAAGAGTATTAGTGGAATAAATCATAATCATGGAACTGTTCTAATGCCATAGTTAGCTTGCTCTCAGCCCAATACTTATCAATACTTAAATGCAATCTTTAAATGAAAAATATAAATATATTTATTGCATTTTTCTGATGAGATGGCAAAGGAACAAATTCACTTTACAGCAACCAGAAAACCACGGTACTGTCAACAGACTGGATTCACTGGGTTAGCTGAATAAAGGATGCTAAATTGGAGTGGATATTGCAGTTGGACAAATTAAATTAAATCACTGTCTGTAAATTAAATTAATTAAATTACATTAAATCACTTGAGTAAATGAGTGATAAAGACAAAAGCTCTGAAGAGTGGTTCGGAAGTCCCTCCCTACACAGACTGTGCCAGAATCTCATCTACAATGAAGGAGTTGGTCTAAAATTCTATTCCTTTAGGAAGTACTCCATCAGATCCAGCAGTCATTGTTTCAAATGACTACAGATGTCTGACCATGAAATGAAGTCTACCAACTATGCAGTTCACAAACTAACATGGTGTGAAAAAGCATCCTGTGCAGCTCAGTTCTACTTACAGGGAAGAGCTAAGGAAGCAGAGCAATTCAGGCTTTAAGTTTTCCCAACATTCTTCATCCTCTAGTGGAATTCTGAAGTTTGAACAAAGCTTAAAATTTCCATAACAACCTTTCCCTGAACTTCAAACCTAATCCCGTGGCACATCTTACCACTCCTTGCTTGTGAATACACTCCAGATATGCCTGGGCATTTCTGCTATCCTTCTTCTAGATAGATCTAGAATCATTTCTTTCCAGCCCAATGCAAACACATGTACTGACATTAACAAGATACATTGACATTGGCCAAAATACATTTCTTTGTGGTTTTAAGTGCCCTTGAGGGCTGTTTGGCTTGCTAACTTTTTCACTGTGAGGTACAAAAACTCAGAAAAAATTAAACCTATGACCATGTCACCAAACTCATCTCTGGCTGTGGTTCACTGAACACCTGCCACATGGGATATCATTCAGTGTCATAAACAAAACAAGCTATTACATGGCCCAGGGCATTGTGCAGGAGCTTTATTTCCAGTTCTTTGCATGGCTAATTCCATATGCTTTAAGCATTCACTATAAACAGTTTCTCTGCAGAAAGTTTTCTGACAAGGTCTTATGAGAATGTATCCCAGCCCTCAGTCTCTACTCAGCATCCTATGCACACTATACTAACCATGTCTGCTTACTTGGGTTAAACACCTCCCCCTTCAAAGCTAGGCCTTGGGAAGGACTTCGTTTACAGTATTTCCTCAGAGCTGTGAATGATCCTGAAACTCAGAGCACACCCAAACTTTTTGTTAAGTGTTGCATGAGTAAGAGAGCCAAACAACAACAAACAAAAACCAATGAACTAGCAGACAAACAACTATGTGCTGAGAGGGTGTGGCTCTTCAGACTATCGCTTCATGTGATAGATCCTGGAGATCCTCAATCTTAGGAGAGGATCCATTAACCAGAAATAAGCCTTAAAGAAACTACAGCTTATCTTTTATAGCACCGAAAACCCCCATCATTACTCTCACTTGGAATTATTTTAAACTGTGTCACCACTGAGTGAGTTTCTCAGTCTGCGACTCTTTGTAGCTGCCATAGCCTCTTCCAAGCTCTTTGTCCTGTATACCATACATGGAATTTTCTAGAATATCTGCAACTTTACCAATTCCTGAATTTCCACATCCTTAGAATGGACAAATATAAGCCTCTGGAAGAAATAGATGTGTCTTTTTTTCAGCCACCAGCTCTACATTCTGTTGGCTACACATCATTTTACATCAACAGGCCAAGGTAATAAAGAAGGAATTCCTTTTTCATACAGGGTTCAATGGAGATGCTAGAAAATTATCTGTAAAGGGCACAGAAATGGAGGGTACAGCCACATGGCATGAGTCTGATGCAATCATCATGAGAAATAAAACGTAGTGGCGTCACTACACACTGGTCTGCCTAACTGGGGACAAACTGAAATTTGGAAATTCACAAACTACATTGATACTCGATTGCAAAAAAGCAGATAGATGGTTATACTAGATCTTTTTGGGAGATAATGATTTACTATTTTGAAAGTGAAAAGTGGGTTTCAGCAGTAACACTCCTGTCTTTTTTCTTGACCCACATTTAAATCTTTCAGAGTAAACTCTTCTGTGTGAGAATCAAGTCACGTTTTGAACTTTTCGCTTCTTTCCAGCCTGTGGAGTAATTTGGCTTCCGTCTTCCCATTCTCCTCCATGGAATTGAAGGCTTTCTATTTTAAAGGAGATCACCCAGTTGGGATGAAAGTGGTTTGTGGCACCATCAGTACTATTTGTACATCTACAAGCATCTGCTTCATCCCTGTGCTGTCTGTGGTGAGTGCAGTTCATGTTGAAGGACCACCCTAGAAATCTGTTTGGAGTCATAGCTGATCCACAGGCCTTTGGTGTCTGATCTGCTTGGATTTGTCCTTCACTACTTCCAGTCAAGTTGGCTTCCAGATTCCAAAGTGTGAATTGAGACACAAGAGTTTTCAGACACTACTCACAAGATCTAACTGTTGGGTTACACATAATTAGTTTATCCTAATGAAAATTGTTGGCCCTGCTGCTCAGAACCATGGTCTTCTATTGAATCAACAGAGAGCTTTGCTTTCTCAGGGAGCTAGAGTGCTGTGGGTAGCAAATGCACAATCTGTCCTCAGAGTTCCTACATGTAGGCTGGCATTTCCAGTCAGACTTCAACATTAACTTTGTTTCCCAGAACCAGACATAAAGAAGAGTTGTCATTCCTAATACACTTTTAGGAAGAATGACTAAAGTTTGAGATGTTAACTTTTAAATAATCGCAGGTTTAACCATTACTTCACACAAACTGCTACTACCCTACATTTGATGCCAATATACTTTATCAGAGGATTAGGTAAGACAGAACCCTAAGGCAATGAAGAGAGAAAACATACAAAAGGTGACCTAGGTAAGCACAAGGAGCTTACTACTACGTATAGGAAGCGACATAACTCTCCTTACAAAAGCAAACACAGGAAAAATAGTCACTGAAAATAAAGATGCTGAATATTATTACTGCAAATGTCTAGTTTCCACTTTTAGGGCATATGGAAATTTCTTTGTAGAAATGCAATGTTTGTTCAAGCTTGTTTGGGGCTAAGGTCCACCATGACCAACACTAGAGGCACCAACAAATACATTATTGAGCCCTCATTTTTTGTCATAGAGTGGGTGCTTAGCAGTGAAGATTTGGAAACTAATAAGAAAACACACTAAAAGTCTCCATGAGATTTTTGACTTTTATTTCAAGGTGAAGGAAATAAACACTTAGTTGATTGCTCCAGCAATGCCACCAACAAGCATACAGCTCACAGGTGTCATACAAAGCAGAAGATAACAAAACAGTCTCAAAACCAAGATGGGAGTCAAGGGCCAACACCCATCACTGAAGGCCTCATTTGATGGGAGCCGGGTAAGTTCCTCTGGTGGTCAGCTGCAAAAAGACAAGACACTTGAAGAGGACCCAAGTATGATTCCAGCTCCCATGTTAGGTAACATGTCTACAACTCTACCTCTAGAAGTCCTGAACATTTTTCTGTACTCTTAATCACTTGCACTCATATGTAGATCTGAACTCATATGTATGTATATATGCACATACATGGCACATAGACATACACTCTAATACAGACACATATATTTATGCATAATAAAAACGAAATCAGGAGAAACAGTACTGGTAAACTAAAAAAAATGATGGATTCCAAGACTACATGTTAACAAGGCTGAACTACAAGTAAACACAAAACTTGAGCAAATTAGCAGCATTTAAAACAACTAAATCACTCATGAAAAATATCTCAGCAAAGACCAGGGCCAGATGGCTTTACTGTTGATTTCTACCAACTATTGAAAGAAATAACACTGTGGCTTAAGTTATTCCTACATTCAGAAGAATATGTAATGCTTGCAAACATATTCAAAAGGCCAGCAATACTCAGACATTTAGAAAAATTAGGGAAACAACCAGAAAATATAAATTATAACCAATATCCTTTATACACACATAGGAAAAACTACTAAAAAATACTAGCAAACTGAACCAAAAACACGTTAAGGTATGATGACCGGTCAGTGTATGCAAATAGAAAATCAGGACCTATCACAGCAGGATAAGAGACGTAAAATCTGATCATCTTAAGAGATAGAGCAAAAGCAGTCAATATAATTTAACAGAGTTTGTGCTTAAATAAAAAAGAACATATCAGGCACAGAAAAACCTTATCTAAATGTGATGAGGCCGCCTATAATAAATGAACTGCCAAGTGTATGCAGAACAGGAGTGAGGCCAGATCCCTTCCCAAACCATGGATTAGGACAGGGTGCTGCTTTCACTGCTTCAAAGAAGCATGGAAGTCCTTGCTGTAGAAATCAGCCCAAGAATGAATGAAAACTAAAAAACACAGAGACAGAAAAGGATAAGAAAATCAAGTTTTCTTCACACCAAATGAGACAGAATGAAGAGGCAACCTACACCATAGGGAAATACCCAGAGTCTTAAGAAATATCTCCTGAAACTCAGCAGCAAAAGAATCACTTAGCTCAAATAAAAGCTTGGGGACAAGCTTTCCATATTAATTTATTCTGTTTTACATTGCAAGATTACCTAAGACCAATTTTTGAAAAGTATATAAAGTGACTTGAACATATTCCCTCTCATACCCCACTATGCATCATACTAGGCCCCTCAGGTCCATGGGCAGTTTGGCTTCTATTCGCAGGTCATCTGAACATATACAATTGAATGCATGTCTACACTTCAGGACCTACAAATTAGAGAAAATACAAAATATGCATCTTCCTGAGACTGATATAATTTGTATCTTCAGTTGCATCCATGTTCCTGTAAACAACTTTATTATTCCATTTATTATTCAACCAAATAGAAAAAAAAAAACATTTTCTGTTTTCCTTCCTCAGTGGGTGGACCCCAGGCTGGGTCTACAGCCTTGCTGTTCTGAATAGTACTACAACAAGCAAGATGTGCAGACATCTCTGTGACCTGTCGACTTGGAGTCTTTGGGTAAATGCCCAGGAAGGATAGAGATGGGTCCTTTGTTAGGGCTGTGCTTTGGGGTGTAGGGGCTGATAGGTTAATATAAGTTAGATTTAGTGAATACCTAAGTTTCTGATACAGTCTCTCATATCGGGGGCCCTTAGCACGCACCTCTCTGGCGTCATCCACTTGTCCTTAAATAGGATCACTCCTTGTTCCACCTGCTTCAGCTTAATTTGGGCTCTGCCCACTAAGCAGTTGAAAGCAATGCCAGGTCATAAAGTCTTTCTTTGTTTCACCTGGCTTCAACCTTGTTTTTCAGTCCAAAGAGACTCCCCTCATTTCACCTGACTTCTTCCATAAGCTGATAAGCTAATTGCTCACAGCAGATGATCTTCATGCCCCGAATTAAGAGACTGTATCAGAAACTTAGGTATTCACTAAATCTAACTTATATTAACCTATCAGCCCCTACATTGGGGAGTATCCTTCATTTTGATTTCTATTTTAGAAGATGTACAAATAGCGAACAAGCACATAAAAACATTAAATATGACTAATATTTTCAGTAAATAAAACCATCAATGAAATAATATCTCACCTCAATAAAAATGTCTATGTGTTATAGATTATATATAAAAACATGAGCTGACCAAAGCATGAGAGTGAAGAATCCTTGCAGTTGTTGATGGGAATACAAATTAGTGTAAACACTATGGAAAACAGTATGCAGTTTCCTCAAAAGAATTACAAAACCAGATGTAACGGGACATCATAGGAGCTTTGCATTCATGGTCTGGGATACTCTCCCTGCCAAGGTAGTTGTTTGTCTGTTTGTTCTTTGAGACAGGATCTCTCTATATACATTAGGCTGGCTTCCAACTGTGGTCCCTTGTTCTCTCCTCTCCTGATGTTAGAAGCTGTATGCACTCACTCAACTTCATAGCACTGATTGTTAGGGGAAAAAAGGAAACAGCACCAGTATTTATCAATTAGTGAATGGATTAGAAATATGTTACAAATATTTAGTAACAAAATTAGCCAAATACAATAATTATGACAAGGGTAGACCTAGAGATAATTATGTTAGATACGCCAGATACAGAGAAATGGGTATTGCATGATCCCACTCCCTCATGGATTGTCAAGCTCAGCTCCTAGAAGCTGAGTAGTACAGTGTGTCCTGGCAGCTGTGTGAAGTGGGTGGGAAGGCGTAGTTCACAGACAATTAGCTGTGTGTAGGAGCTGTCCCGGTGTGCTGGTGCACAAAGACAGTAATGTACCTTACATGCTTCTCCAGGAAGAAGATATACAGCCTCCTTGATATCAGCACTGCACAATGTGTATTAATGGATGATCCTTAAGATGTATTTCAAGAAGTTTTAACTACCAGTTAATTCAATTATTTAAAAGTAAACTATAGTTGACAAATTTTGCAAACAAACAAACAAATACAAATGTCATTATTTTATGTTTGTCAGCATTGCAAGAAGTATATATTTAACTAATGACTAGCTAAAGTGTAAGGGAGTGGTGGGTGTGCATCAGGATCCTCTCCAGACTTTCCTGGGAGAAAAGTCTCAGTGAAACACACACTTAGATGGAGAGTCTGAACACTGCCTCCAAGGACATACAACATAATGTGGTTCCTGGAAATCCACTGAATGTAGAGACAAGTTGGGCATCAGAAAGCTGTCACGGATGCTCTCACCAACAGGACAACACACAGAAAGCTCCAATGCCTTCTGTCTTAAACCAATAAAAGTCGCTGTAACTAAGTTAGATACGGAATGATCCTTTTATTCGCTTTGTTGTTGTTTTATTGGAATAGTATGGCAGCTTGAGGTTTATAGCATACATCTTTTCAAAACAGTGTAATTACAATGGTGGACTTCTTTCAGTTTAGGACAGGTGACACTAACTATCTTAGATAAAGAGTAATTTCATCAAAGTTTTAATGGAAGTTCCAGTTTGTTAAAACATTTTTTTTCCTGGATATATTACTAGCTGAAGTTCTCTTTTTCAACTCACACTCTCTTCTATGTATGGCTGACATCCCTAGTGTCCAATCAGAAACGAGATTTCATTGCTGTTGTCCAGGGAATGATGTGCATGATTCCTTTGTACTGATGGAAGGAGAGTACAGACATCCAGCCCACTTCAGTGAAAATTGACCCATAACTTTGTTTTATCCTGTTTTATCCTGAAGAAAAATACAGTGATAAAGTTTAAAGATGGAAAACATATAGTTAACGTCTTCGAATGTGACAATGGCTAGCAAACACAGGCAAGCTTTAGTATACTCAGTCTGGAGACAGTTGGCAGTGCTCTGCTTTCCAGAGCTCTGGATTCTATTAACTGTGGCTCTCACAAGGCAGAGAAACCAACACTGTGTATTTTAACACTTCAACGAGATCAAAGATATATCAAGGAGGCACTTTGTAACCCCTCCCTTCTGGTTGTACTGCTCATGAAGGCTTCTGTCTAATGAAGTAGATGAATCTTCATTTAATAGCTGAATATGTGTGCTTATTTATCATGTAAAGGCTGCATACTACTTCAAAACAAAAGCAGATGTGTGAGGACAAATCACAAATTATTAATGTTATGCCGGCAGGTATCTTTAAGAATACACTAATCTGCTCTGTTTCAAAGTGACATCCACGGCATACTGAGTAGGAGCATTACTCAGATAACACATTCATACTTCTACTCACACGGCAAAGGAACATGATATGAAAGATACCTGCCAAAACACTAGTATTTTTTCTAAGGGCTGTGGGAGATCTATTGGTCATTAAATCAAACACATTTTCTGTTCAGTCTGTTAATTTCCTCAGCCTAAAGGGCTATCATATAGGTTTCCATTATGATCTATACAGTACTGAGAATCCCTTCATTGTGAGGTTGCAGAACATTCTAAGTTCCAGAAGGACAGGACAGGTAAACACACTTTTGTCCACATTTTTGTTGCACCATGAATTTAATTGATCTTCTCTCAATGACGCTCATCACGTCCTTGTCTACTATAGATATCTCAGTGACCACGACTATAGAATACTACAGTAGTATGCTGGATATTCTCTCAGTTACACTCTTCATGTTCCTTGTCTATTATAGATAACTCAGTGACCAGGACTACAGGATACTATAGAATACTACAGTAGTATGCTGGATCTTCTCTCAGTGACACTCTTCATGCTCCTTGTCTATTATATATATATCTCAGTGACCAGGACTAGAGGATACTATTCTCACAGTAGTATGCTGAATTAATCCTTTCAGAAAATACACCAAATGTCTCTGAGTCATAAGATATGAACCCAAACCATATGAATATAGTTTGGATTATGCTTCTTTTAAATGCACCATCTTTTAGTGAACTTGACAGGTTCTATTTAAATATATTTTTGTACACACATGCACACACACACACACACACACACACACACACACACAAAATATAATCAAAGGAAAAGAGACTATCAACTTGAGAGGAGGGTACATGGGAAAAGTTTGATTAAGAGTAACCAGGGGATGGATAGAGCCAGGAAATGGAGAACAGAAGTGATGTAATTCTAATCCAGTGAAAAACATTTAAAAGTAAAATTAAAAAATAAAAAATAAATTTCAGTTTTTGGTATACGTTTTTGGATGTCTCTTATAGACTGTACCAGACAACTGGGTGGACAAAATAATTATATCATAAAACCTGACATACCATAGCTTAAAAAAATAAAATCATCCCTGTGATACTATAGACTTGATTCAACAGGTTGGTAGAATGTAATGTAACCTGCTGTTAACTTTGTGGTCTGAAGTGATTAGCTGTTGGAACTGGATTGCTTAGTATATCAAATCATTTGTCACTGAAATGTTCTGAGATAATACATGTTTAGAAAAGACAAAAATTAAGATGGCTTAAGTTTCATCTTAAAATATTTTCATACTCCGTAGTTTTAATTCTTCATGTACTAGTCTTAGAACTAAGAACACAAGTTAAAACAACTTGACAGAAATTCCCTATGTGGCTTGTTTTCCAAAATACTGAAAACAAACCCAAAGCTTCCCTAGGTCTTGTAACTCAGCAAGGCTTGTGAATGAAAATACAGTACCCAATAACATTCTGCTTCAAAAGGTAAATACATACCGAGATAAAAATAAAAATAAAGACATTCATTTAAAAGGTATCTTTGAGGGAGGTAGGGCTTAAATAAAAGACACATACATGGTATAAATCTAAACAATATTTATTTTAAAGCAGACACACTTATTTCTCTTAACAATAAAAGAGAGCAAGTCTTTCTCAGGATCACATTGGGGCATGCAGCTGAGGAATTGAGGGAAGCAGGGAAGGGGATGCAGTCTGGGAGTTTTCACAGTCCTAGGCAACAGAAGTAGAGGATACACTGGATATAGCTTTGGGCTTTGCAACTCAGAACTTAATTTAAGGGGAACAACCATTTTAGTGTGTATTTGGAAGGTGGGTGCTTGACAATCATCATTTAAGACAATAAAAGGCACTGCAGTTGAACCAAGAGGAACTGAAAGGGTCTTACTGAGGCATTGTACCCGCCCACCCTGTCTGCGCAGAATCAGGACATCGACCCACATGTGTTCAGGCTTTTGTTCATCTTTGGACTACATATATTGCACGGGCATTCCTGTCTAACAGAAATTATCTCCTGACGGAGATTTTTGGATGCTCATTGTCTCCTTCTAAGTCTAATGTGTGCCCCATCAGGAGCTAACTGTCTCAACTCAAAGAATTCTCAAAACAATAAAAACATCTTTAAATGTCATCCTTTATAGGACTCCAAGGTTTTTGAAGACATCCATTCATTCATCTATCTATGTATCTACATAGCTATCATCCATCTATCATCTATCTATCTATCTATCTATCTATCTATCTATCTATGTATCTATCTATTTATCTATCTATCTACCTACCTACCTAATTACCTATCGCATATCTGAACATGCAAGATGTATATTTTTAACCATTTACAATCTATTTAACCTACGAAGGATATTTCTGTGATAAATTAGACTAGTATCTGACATGACAATGGGTTGATTGGCTAACCATAAACTTCTAGTGTTTAACATCCTAAATAGATTGTAATAGCATCTTATAAAAGGACTGAAAGTAAACATTGCATTTTAAATGATTTGCAAAGGTCCAATACCTTATACAAGAGTTGAAACATACATATATGTATATCAAAATAACCTAGATCTGTGCCAATATAATAACCCACCCTTACATCTTATCATTCCTACATTCTATCTATTCCTTTAGCCACCTTCCTTAACTTATAACTATCCCCTTTATAATAGAAAACATCCATTAACCATAGAACAACCAAAGTCCATACACTCCCTCTTGGAAATGAGACATACTTTCCCTGAAAACTTGCTTCCTGCTGATTTTCGGTGAAGAAAACCTTTTAGGGGCCCAAATAAGAATGAAAAAAAAAAGATTAAGCAACTTAATAGTAAAATTTTCTGTTTAGTCTCAGAAATGTTGAAAATGTAGGCTTAATGAAGGATTGTACAAGTGAGGGGAAACACTCAGCAAAGTACCTCTCTAGTCTACACATATGCTCTGACACACACTCTCTCTAATACACATACACACACATTCATACACACACAACACACATGCACACACAGAGACACACACGCATGAAGACATACATCCTACACACAAAAAAATACATAAAAAGCTTTGTAAAAAATAAAAACGAGTTTGAGGTTTAGATAGAAGACATTGGTCAAACTGTACAGTTAAAGACTCTTTGATGTTGGTCATGTTGTTCAGTAGGATATTTTATATAAAAATTTGCAACGTTAAAATTGTTACATAGATGACTATAGACCTAAAATTAATATTACCTTTAATACAGGAAAAAGAACCATATATTATGAAGCAAATTATGACAAGAGATTAAAATAACAATAGGTGGAACAGGAATTTCTTTAAAGAAATGGTGCCCAAATGGTTGGCCAGCCAAATATAAAATAATGAAGTCACACCCCAAATTAACACCATATAAAATGAGAAATTCACAGCTTCAATCCTGTATCTCCAGCTAGGAGTTGGAAACCCTACCCTAACAGAAAAAAAAGTTAAGTATGAAAGAATGAGAAGCACCCATGCCAGCCACAGACTGTCAAACCAACATTAACAATTATGGGTTTCAAATCCAGTTTGATGAGCTGGCTGATCTTAAAATAACCCCTTCAATTGAAAGAAGATGTCCATTTGGACCTCACCTAAACTAAAAATGGAACCAAAGCTTGGGGGTAGACAGGGGAGCCCTCAGCCTAGACAGAAGCCTTGATCTGATGCACAGATTCTGGGATGGGTCCTACATCCAAACTCTCAATATCCTGCAGCCACAGGACCAGCGGTTACTGTGATGACAATCCAGTTCATAAGCATACATTTTCCACAAATCCAGGAGGATCCAAATCTACCCTAGTCAGTACAATAGTGAGAGAGCAGCTACTGTTGCAAAATACCAGTTTTATCCAAGCTTGTCAATAAAAACTGTGAAAGATCAATCTACTTCTCAAGCTCCAGGAATGCAGCTGCCAGTACCCCAACCTTGGCCAACAACAGTGCTCATGCAGCAGGAACTAGTCAAGAGTCACTTCTCAGCCTATGGACTTAGAACTGTGGTTTCTGCTGCCAAAGCCTCAGATTGTTCAAGCTTTTCCCTCGTACGAGTAAAAGGGACTGTCCATTTTCTTCAGCTTCATGGCAGTGAGATCATTAACCCCTCAAGACTCACTCCCAGCATAGTACACTACATCTGCTCTCCCTAAATACTTTACACCCAAGCTCCATGAATGCAGCTGCCAGTAACCTAACCTCGGTTGGGTTTTCACTAGAGGAAAGTTTACACAACAATTATTGAACAAATATTCAAAGCAAGCATTTATTGATAACAAATCATCTGAATTTATCTTAAAACAATTCATTTTGCATACAAATTTACCATTTCTTAAATATTAAATTAAATTTAAATATATATTAAAGAGATGATTGTGCTTGTTATTTTTAGATAAAGAAATAAATCTTGGCTGAATAGTAGATTCTTCAGGTCTCAGAATGTTTTTCAGATGTGACTGATATTTTGATTTTATAGTCATCAATACTATGGATTCTGCTTCACTTAAAAACTATAAAATGCCAGAAGTCTATTTAGGGCAATATCAACCACTGTTAGAAATACTGTCCTATTCCACCTCAAGACCTAGCCATACCACTCCTGGGCATATACCAAAAAGATTCTTCACTAAACCACAAGGACATCCCCTCAACTATGTTCATAGCAGCTTTAATTGTAATAGCTAGAAACTGGAAACAACCCAGATATCCTTCAACCAAAGAATGGATAAAACCACACTGTAGTACATTTATACAATGGAATACTACTCAGCTTTCAGAAACAAGGAAATCATGCAATTTGGAACCAAATGAATGGAACTAGGAAATCTCATCCTGAGTGAGCCAACCCAGACCCAGAAAGATACACATGGCATGCAGTCACATATAACTGGATATTAACCGTATAGTACAGAATAACTATCCTCCAACCCAGAGATACAAAGGAACAGGGATGTAGCATAACTATCCTATGAGAAATTCCACCCAACAGCAGATCAAAACAGATACTAAGACACACAGTTAAACATTAGGTGAGGTTCTGAGAGTCCTATATAAGAGGGGGATGAGGGATAAAGAGACCTAGAGGGGCAAGACCAACACGTGAAGATCAACAGAATCAACTAAGCTAGGCCCCTAGAGGCTTACAAAGACTGAAACACTAACAACAAACAAACAAACAACAAAAAATAAGAAGAAAGTTTAGACTAGACCTAGATATCCCCTATACAATCTATACAAATAGATGATAGGTAACTTGGTCTTCATACAGATCCCTTAGCAAGTAGGTTGGGGACAGTCTCAGTCATATACTCTGTTGCCTATTTGTGGGACACTTTACCCTAGCTGAGCTTCCATGTCTGGCCATAGAACAAGAGGATGCTCTTAACCTTCATGAGACTGAAGAACTGAGGATAGTTGATATGTGGGCCCCCCCCTCACCTGAGGAGAAGGATAGGTGGGAGATGCAGGGTGCTGTGATCGAAAAGTGACTTGAATTAAATAAATGTAAAAATGAAAAAAAAAGGAAAAAAGAAATACTGACCTAATACTAAGTCAAAATTCATTTAACAATGTGTTTATGAAACTCAAATGGGCAACTAACAGAGCATTTTTATAATCAAATAATCTTATAGGAATCAGTCAAAAATACTAATTTGATATGTGCTGAGGAATGGAGGATGGAAGGCAGAAAAATAGTAATAGTCATCATGTTCTGTATTCTACAAGAACAGGAAACATCATTTTCACGCTGACAATCTTAGGACAAGATAGGCTGGAGTCTGAGCCAAGGCACCTGAAGCAGTACCTCTCAGCACTACATGACTCGGTCAGCAGCTTATACAGTGCAAACTCTATGTTGTGTGCTCAGAACTGAGGCAGCAGTGAAGTCAACCACTGGAGCATGCCAGAACGACCTGACATATCACACATATATTATGGGCTTAATTATGAATTACTTTGTGACATTACATATTCAGGATCCTTTAATTATTGCTGAATGTTTCATGCCTCCTGTATCGTGATACATGCAGCATGGTCCACAATTTAAGAATCTGAATCCAACATAGCATAGGGAAATTCTCCCCTATTGACTGAAGATCAAGTAGCATGGATTTCAAGTCCAAAGCCCAGAAGAAAATACTTTGTTCAACTGTCCACCGAAAAAACTCAGTAAATATTCCCTCCACACTCCGTGGGTTCTGTAATCAAATTCCCTCTTCCTAATTATGGCTTTTTGCCTGGGACCTGGCCAGATATGAGGCAGGTACTGAAGCTCAATGAAAGTAGGTCACAATACACAATACGCAAGTGCTGACATCAGTTATAATCTTTTCATGCAAAGTAAGAAAGGTATTTTTTGTCTTTAGAATTCACAGGTACATAGTGACCAACTCCTCAGAGTACAGCAAATCTGCAAAGGTTTGCCCACCCAGTAGGACCTGGGAAAGGACTCATATTATATAATATAAAGTGTGGTCCCTCACTTCAGACATTAAGGCGTATCCTACATTTACTCTGACAGTTCTATGACCATGGTGATACCATGTTACAGTCACCTGAGCTTGCTGCAATGGACACAAGGAGATTGTCTCTATATTCCATGCTAGTGATAGTGAACCAGTTGCTTCCTCACATTGAAATTGGGGCTGGTTCTGTTGAGCCTGAAGAAACACAGGTCTAGAGTGCACACCCTCTGTAAGAAATCGACGCCTTCATGAATTGCTATGGTCTAGACATCACAGACAGACACTGTTGGTCAGAGATGGCAACTCACACAGAGATGATGCTTTCGACCATTCACCAAGTTCCATCTGAGTGAAATAGCTGTTTACTACTAACCCTGAGCAGGGGAAAAATGAACATCACAGATGTACAACAAATGTCCACAGGAAGCTAGCTTCCAGAGGGCATAACTTCCCTAGACACTAACTTCAATGAGAACCAAATCTGCAAAGTATATTTAAAAGTCACATGAAATCATGATATTAATTCAATTCAATGAGATGTAACAATTATGCAGACAAGATAACAAAATAGATAATTCAAGATAGAAATAGAAACCATAAAACAAGTAATCAGAAATGGTAGAACTAAATTTATGTGGAAACAAACTACACCAGAGGACTGCCAGAAAACACCATACAAGAAGACATTGTGCTTTCAGACAGGTCTTCTGAATTAGTTGAGTTAGATGAAAGGGAAAAATCTCCAAGGGAGATATAGGACAGCACTATTTAAACAAAATGTTTGCATGAGGGGAATTTTAAAGGTAAAAATCAGAAAAAAAGGCAATGGAGATACCATTAAATAAGAACAAAACTCCAAGTATCTCCAGAAGGACTTACATGGCCAAGAAGTCCAACTAAAGTCTATTGAACTTAGCACATAGTACTTCTGAGGATGAAGACTCCTCTGCCTGCATAGGCCAAGGAACGATTGTTAGTTATTATAATAGTACAAGGAGAACTACATGTCACCAAGAAAATATCCAGACTGCAACCGAGAATTTATAAGTATGGTGAACCCTGTGGTAATAATAAACTAGGATAATAAACTAGAACAGTTGCAGTATTACATTCTCTACAGACCATTATTCTGGTTTCATGATAACTAGAGAAAATGAATGCAAAGTGATGGGTCCTCCACTTTCAATTCTCTGAGGACATGCTTCAAATCCTAATATGACACCACTTGTTGTATGCTCAACAGATCAACAGCACTTAGATTTGCTGGTTGGTTGGTCAGTTGGTCAGTCGGTCAGTCAGTAGGTCAGTCGGTCGGTCAGTAGGTCGGTCGGTCAGTCGGTCAGTTGGTTGGTTGATTGGTTGGTTTGTTGATTTTTCTCCATGAGGGCAAAGTAGGAAGCTTCTTGCCATCACATAATTACACATCAATGGCTTCCTGTCTATTGAATAGACACTGATCCATCTTAAGGAATTGGATGCAGGGAGGTGAGGATCCAAACAGAGGCTGAGACACACTGCCAAACATTAGGAAGAATACGGGGTAAGAATAGAAACATCCTGGGAGGAGTAGAGCTCCACAAGAAGACTAACAAAGCCAACTAAACTAGATCCATGAGAACTCACAGAGACTGAAGCACCAAGCAGGGGGCATGCATGATATGGACCTAGTCCCCCTACACATATGTAACTGATGGACAGGTTGGTCATCATGTAGGCCCCCTTGTAAGTGGAGCAATGGCTGTCTCTGACGTGGACTCTAATGCATGTTTTTTGACCACTTCTTCCTGTGATGGATTGTGTTGCCTGGCCTCAATGGAAGAGGATGTGCTGGGATGGGATGGTATAGGGGCTCCCCTTTTCTTAGAAGAAGGGGGCATTGGATGGGGGAAGGGATAAGAAGGGTAGGGCTCAGTAAATGAGAGAGAGGAGGCTAAGACTGAGATGAAACATCCTGGTATCTCTCAAGTTCTCTCTAAGGAAACTTTTATTACTGAATTTGTAATAATCCAAGCTCCAAGGCAAAACAAACTGGATAGGAAAGTGGTACAATGACATAAAAAACCTTATATCAAATTACCATTTTGCAGGGAAAAAGATTGAAGGCCAATTCTAAATGGAACAAATAATTCCTCAAAAATGAAACTGGCAAAAATAAAATTACTATAGATGAGCATCAAAGAATCTCCATTTGGAGATGGTTGAATTAGTGGCAAGCCTATCTCTTGGCAAGAAAAATACCTTGCTTCAACTGTAGACAGAATGCTGTCCAAACAGGACAAAACTTGGAAGCAGGTAAGTCGACAGCCTAGCTCTGCCAAGACAGGGTAGGCAAGTCCTTCATAATTCCTACTTAACAATCAATGTCTGCCAGAGAAATAAGGCAAAATGGCTGAAAATTGATGCTGAAATATATGGAGAGAAAATGGGAACCGTCCAGGCAGCCAGTTGTATGTCATTTCTTAGTTTTGGAAGCTGCTGGCCCTGTACTTACTGTATAACCAGATATATTTTATCCCTCTCAGGTCTCTGAGATGGTTGCAGACTAGATAGCTAGAGTCTCATAGTTAAATATTGAGTTGTTTAGGAATCAAGAGATGTTCTGGATCTAAGAAGATGTTTTCAAAATTGTGATGCAAGTTAGGATGAAAGCTGAGTTAGATATAGAACTTTAAACTCATGGAGATGGTTATACAGTAGAATGTTAAAGTCAGGTGCCAAATCCATATGGACTGGACATTTGGGAATGTATGCTAAGCCCTATAACTCATAATTGTAGCCTAATTTATTTCTGTTGTTTTGTATTGTATTTATTGTTATCAGAGAAAGAGCTATTTGTTGGACTGAAAGGGGGAGCTGCTGGGGGGAAAGATATACCATAAACTTTAAAAAAAGGAAGGGAATGGGGGGATGAAGGGTAAGAGGGTGGGAGGGTGGGAGGGTGGGATGGAGCAGGTAGTAGGGAGGGGATTGTGATTGAGATGTAAATTGAAGAAATAAAAAATAAATTAAATAAAAAAAGAAACTGAGATGAAGACAGCTTGTATGACAACTATGAACATTGTCTATAGACAATGGCCAAGCATGAGACGATGTGCACATTTCTATACTATGAAATAATGGGCCTTAATAATGACAGCTAGCAAAATTAATAGTAATAGGAAATAAATTTAAAGCACTCTTTATATTTTAGCAAAACATAGCATTTAAGTTTGTATGCCTAATGTTACGTTCTTTAGAACTTCACTGGCTTTAATAAACTTTAAATAATGGTGGCAACTCCACTTCTTACACATTAATAGTGACTTGCACAAGTTAATATACATAATAAGCCACATGTTTATTGACATCAGTATACAGTAATTTGGTTGTCACTTTACAACACTAATAGACAAAGCAGACACTGCTCAGGTGGTGGCTACAGAGCCTGTTTTGTTTTGGGCTCTGAGTTTATGGAGGTTCCCATGCTGTGGAGCAGAATTACAGAGGTGACACTGATTTTTGAAGTGGAAAACGGTTAAGGTAGAGGAGATTTGTCTTCAGAACAATCTTTCTACTCCAGGTACAGCCATGAACTTTGAGGCCTGAAGGATAGTCATATGCTCTGTCTAGCACACAGAGAGTTAAACCCCAGCAGTGACACTCTTCTCAATATGCTCATACAGTTCAGGATATTCTCAAGAAAAGTCCATGTACACAGCATACTACAAACACAGGACTTTAGGGGTTACTGAAAGATTAGCACAGTTAATTTTACTGTCTAGCTGAACCTTCACATCTAACATGACCTGACATCCAACCAAAAAACCCACAAAAATAACAGTAGCAGAAACCAGGTGTCAGGTTTTACATGAGGGGGAACCATGATAGTGGCAGCTGGTATGGCCACATTTTGACCACAGGGAAAACAGCTAGAACATCATATAGATATAAGCATGCTGAGAAACAATCTGAGAGGCATGAACCAGCTGGTGCTCATCCAGCAAACCCAAGGACAAATAAAAGTCCTTGATTCTCAGACACTCAGAAAAATAGACTGTCCAGCTGCGGAAGCCATGGAAGCAGGAGAGCTCTATAATGAGAGGAGCCCATGTGTCTGAGCCATTCAGCTCCCTAGCTAACAGCACCAAACTCCAGACAGGGTTATTACAGGGGTAATCACCAGCTTCTTGAGCACCCAGTTTCCACAAAGGTTGTCCAGCACCAAAAATAGGAGCAGAGCCACAGAACAGTAAGATCAGAGTAGACTGAAAGGCAAGTGGTTGAGTTAAAAGGTGGTAGAGCTCTACAGAGTCCAAATCCTGTGAATGGGTTGTGATGTTCATAAGAGGATCTCCCTGACATTGCACCTTGCCTCTCCCTGACAGAATACCTGTTCCTCAGCATCTATAGTTCCTGCCCTGGAGCAGTGGTTTCTTGGCCATTGTACACTACCCAAGTAACATAGACTACAAGGGCTCAACACTTAGGGCTGAGAGTCACAGAGGTGTCCTGGGGACCACCTAGGAAGTGAGCAAAAGAACAATACTGACAAAAGTCAGGGAAATATGACTCCAACAAAATTCAGCACCACTAATACAGCAACACCTGACCATCTTACCACAGCTGAAACACATGAAAATGATGACAAATCTATACATAGGAAAATGATAGAGACCTTACAAGAAGAAAATAAATCCTTGAGAGAATTTAAAGAAATCACAATTCTACAATTGAAAGCAATGGAGAATTCCATTAGAGATCTCCAAACTAACTTAGTCAAAAAAAGACTGGGGAAGAGAAAAGCATATAAAAGATTTGCAGGCAAAGAAACAAATTGGAACAGAAAATGTATAAAACAGTTCAAGACCTGAAATTGGAAATAGAAAAAATAAAGAAAACCTAAATAGAAACAATCCTGGAGGTTAAAATCAAGGAAAGAGAACAGGAACTACAGACATGAGTATCACAAATAAGATACAATAGATGGAAGACAGAATCTCAGTCCTGGAAGACTCAATTGAAGAAATCAGTACAAACATCAAAGAAAATGAGAAATATAAAAAGTTCTCATCCACAACATACAAGAAGTCAAGGACTCAATGAAAAGACAAAACCTAAGAATTATAGGTATAGGTGAAAAAGAGGACTCCTGACTCCAAGGTCCAGGAAACATTTTCAACAAAATCATGGAAGAAAATTTCCCAAACCTAAATAAAGAGATGCTGTTAAAATTCCAAGAGGCATACAGAACAACAAATAGATTAGACCAGAAAATAATTTCCTTTCACAACATAATAATTGAAACTCCAAATGTACAGAACAAAGGAAAACTATTAAAAGCTGTAAGAGAAAAAGGTCAAGTAAGGTACAATAGCTGATGCATCAGAGTTATACCTGACTTATCGTCAGAAACTTTAAAAGCCAGAAGGGCCTAGGAAGATGTCCTACAAGCCCCAAGAGACCACAGGTGCCAGGCCAGACTCGTATATCCAGCAAAACTTTCTATTAATATAGATGGAGAAAACAAGATATTCCATGATAAAACCAAATTTAAACAATATCTATCCATAAATCCAGGTCTACAAAACATTCTAGAAGGAAAATTCCAACCCAGAGAAGATAACTACACCCAACAAAAACTCCACCACAGATAAACCAAAAGAAACACACAAACACACAACCACCACCTACATAAAAATAACAGGAAATAACAACCTATGGTCATTAATAAATATTTCTCAACATCAATGGAATCAACTCTGCAATAAAAAGACACAGGCTTACAAAATGGATCTGTAAACAAGACCCATCATTTCACTGCATACAAGAAATGCGTTACACTAACAAAGACAGACATTACCTCAGAGTAAAGGGCTGAGGAAAGGTTTTCCAAGCAAATGGTCCCAGGAAACAAGCTGGAGTACTCATCCTAATATCAAATAAAATAGACATTCAACTGAAATTAATAAAAAAAAATACATAGGGAAGGAAACTACATACTCATCAAAAAATAATTCATCAAGATGACATCTCAATACTGAATATCTATGGTCCAAATACAAGGACAACCACATTTGTAAAAGAAACACTTCTAAAGTTAAACCATACATTGATCCCTATACATTAACAGTGGGAGACTTCAACACTCCACTCACACTAATGGACATGTTATTGAGACAGGTTATTATCATACAGAAAAATAATGAGACTAACCGAGGTCATGAACCAAATGTACCTAACAGATTTCTATAAAATGTTTCACCCAAATACAAAAGAATATATCTTTTTATCAGCACCTCAGGGAACCTTCTCCAAAATTGACCGTATAGTCAGACACAAAGCAAGCCTCAACAGATCCAAGAAAATTGAAATAACCCCTTGTATCTTATCAGACCACCATGGATTTAAGCTGGACTAAAACAAAGACAGAAATAGCAAAAAGCACACACATTCATAGAAACTGAACAATTCTCTACTCAATGACCACTAGGTTACTAGGTTAGGGAACAAATAAAGAAGGAAATCAAAGACTTCCTAAAATCCAATGAAAATGAAGGCACAACATACCCAACCCTATGGGACACAATGAAAGAAGTGCTACAAGGAGAGTTTATAGCACTAAGTGCCTTCAAAAAGAGTATTGTGACACCTCATACTAGCAAATTAACAGCTGAACTGGAAGCACTAGAAAAAAAAGGAAACAAACACTTCCAAGAGGAGCAGAAGGCAGGAAATCATCAAATTTAGGGCTGAAATCAACAACTTAGAAACAAAAAGAACAGTACAAAGAATCAGTGAAACCAAGAGTTGGTTCTTTGAGAAAATCAACAAAATAGACAGACCCTCAGCCAAACTAACTAAAAGGTAGAGGAAAAAAACCAAAATCAACAAAATCAGAAATGAAAAGGGAGAAATAACAACAGACATCTAGGAAATCCAAAAAAAAAAAAATTAGGTCCTACTTCAAAAATCTGTACTCTACACAATTTGAAAACCTAGGTGAAGTGGACAATTTCTTCAGAGATTCCACCTACCAAAGTAAAATCAATATCAGGTTAACAAATTAAACAGTCCTATAAACCTTAAGGAAATAGAAGCAGTCATTAAAAGCCTCCCAACCAAAAAAGCCCAAGGCCAGATGATTTCACACACAGAATTCTACCAAACCTTCAAAGAAGAGCTAATACCAATACTCTTCAAACTCTTCCACAAAATAGAAATGGAAGGAACACTGATAAACTTCTTCTATGAGGTCACTATTACCCTGATACCTAAACCACACAAAGACTTGATTAAAAAGAGAGAGAGAATTTCAGATAAATTTTCCTCATGAACATAGACATGAAAATAATCAATAAAATACTTGCAAACCAAATCCAAGAACACACCAAAAGTATCATTCACCATGATCAAGTAGGCTTCATCCCGGGAATGCAGGAGTGTTTCAACATAAAATTCCATCAACATAATCCACCATATAGACAATTTGAAATAACAGCAAATAACAAATATTATCATCTTGCTAGATGGTGAAAAAGCATTTGACAAAAGCCAACACCCCTTCACGCTTAAACTCCTGGAGTGGACTGACATACAGGGACCACACCTAGAAATAATAAAGGCAATATACAGCAAGTCAGTAGCCAACATCAAACTAAATGGAGAGAAATTTAAAGCATTTCCCCTAAAATCAGGGACAAGTCAAAGATGCCCACTCTCCCCATATCTCTTCAACATAGTACTTGAAGTTTTAGCTAGAGCAATAAGAAATCTAATGGAGATCAAGGGGAAAGAAATTGGAAAGGCAGAAGTCAAAATATCCTTATTCACAGATGGTATGATAGTATAAATAAGTGACCCCAAAATACCACCAGAGAACTTCTACAACTAATACACACTTTCAGCAAGGTGGTTGGATAAAAAATTAATTCAAAAAAATTGGTAACCCTTCTTTACACAAAGATAAATTGGTCAAGAAGGAAATTAGGGAAACAACACCCTTTACAATAGCCTCAAACAACATAAAATACATGGAGGTAACTCTAACCAGCAAGTGAAAGACCTGTACAAGTACTTCAAGTCCTTGAAGAAAGAAATTGAAGAGGACATCAGAAGATGGAAAAATCTCCCATGCTCATGGATAGGTAGGATCAACATAATTAAAATAAAATGGCCATCTTATCAAAAGCAATATACAGATTCAATGCAATTCCTACCAAAATACCAACACAATTCTTTGAACACCTTGAAAAAACAATTCATAACTTCATATGGAATAACAAAAAAAAACAGAATAGCTAAATCAATCCTGTACAATAAAAAAACATCTGGAGGTATCACATCCCAAATTTCAAGGTATACTACAGAGTAATAGTCATAAAACAACATAGTTCTGATATAGAAACAGACCAGTTGATCAATGGAATTGAATCAAAGGCCCAGAAATAAATTCAAACACCTATTGCCATTTTATTTTTGACAAAGAAACCAAAACCTTACAAGGGAAAATGGAAACCATCTTCAAAAAATGATGCTGCATGTCAACATGTAAAAGAATGAAATTAGACCCATATTTATTACCTTGCAGGAAACTTAAGTCCAAGTGGATCAAAGTCCTTAACATAAAGCTGGACACACTAAATCTAATAGAAGAGAAAGTGGGGAAAAGCCTTGAACTCATCTGCACAGGTGACAACTTCCTGAACAGAAAACCAATAGCTCAGGCCCTAAGACCAACAATCAATAAATGGGACCACATGAAACTGAAAAACTTCTGTAAGGCAAAGGACATGGTCATTAGAACAAAACGGCAACCTACGGATTAGGAAAGGATCTTTACCAACCTCACATCTGACAGAAGGCTAATATTCAAATTTTATAAAGAATTCAAGAAATTAAGCATCAAGATACCAAATAATACAATCAAAAAATGGGGCACAGAGCCAAACCAAGAATTCACAAAAGAGGAATCTCTAATGGCTGAGAGATACTTGAAGAAATGCTCAACATCTTTAATCATCAGAGAAAAGTAACTCAAGATGACTCTGAGATTCCATCTCACACCAGTCAGAATGGCTAAGTTCAAAAGCTTAAATGACAGCACATGCTGGCGAGGCTGTGGAGAAAGATAAACACTCCTCCATTGCTGGTGGGAGTGCAAACTTGAACAACCACTTTTGAAATCAGTCTGGAGATATCTTAGAAAATTTGGAATAGCTCTGACTCAAGTCCACTCCAGAGCATACATCCAGAAGATTCCTCACCAAACCACAAGGACATCTCTTCAACTATGTTCATAGAAGATTTATTTGTAATAGCTAGAAACTGCAAACAACCCAGATGTCCCTAAACCGATGAATGGATAAAAAAAAAAACCCTTGTACATCTGCACAATGGAATACTACTCAGCTATCAGACAATGAAATCATGAAATTTGCAGCCAAATGGATGGAATTAGAAAAGCTCATCCTGAGTGAGTTAACACACACTCAGAAAGATGCACATGGCATCTATTCATTTATAACTGGATTTTAGCCATATAGTACAGGATAACTATCCTACAACCAACAGACTTAAAGGAACTGGAACATGGATTTTGTTACCTGTTAGTGGGACACTTTTCCTTAGTGGAGCTACCATGTAGGCCCCAGTGCAAGAGGAAGCTCTTAGCCCTCATATGAGTGTTGAACTTACGGGGGGCTGAGATTTGGGGCCACCCCACATCAGAGGAATAGAATAGGTGGGAGAGGGGTAGAGGGAGGGAGGGTGAGACCAAGAAGGGTAGAGAGAGGAGGCTGTGAGGGAGATGTAACTTGAAGTAATAAATAAATTTAATCATAAAAAATAACAAATTAAAAAAAGAAACCATGTGTCAGAACACATGATCCAAAGCTGGACATAAAACACCTATCCTGTGACCACAATTAAAAAAGTCACACAGTGCCTGGCGCATAGTAGTAGCTCAGCAAAAGCAAATGAACTTCTTTCTATTTCTGGTTTTTCATAAAGCAATTTCTTAAACCTTTTCAAAAACCACTGGATAAATGTTGCACTGTACACAAAGTTAAAATTGTTAATATGTATGAATATGTCTTTACATTTCAAAACTAAGACGTTTTATGCAACTTTTGCTGCTGACAATAATTACAGAAGAGTCAAGCTCCGTCGGTGCTACCACTGTTACAGAATGGCTGTGGAGAGCTGCCATAGCACTTTACGAAATTCTTCTCAGCGTTGTCTTATTTCTCACACATACATATTCTAAAGCAGGATTTTAGCAACATAATAAAAATCATCTGGTGAGACTGAAGATATTAAAATTACTTAAATTATAACCCTAGTGTTGTAAATGATAAGTTTGTCAAGATAATCAATTATACTTACTTGCTTCCAGTGAGCAACCCTTGTTTTTATATTAGATTCAGGCTTGATAAGAAAGACATCCTCCAAGAATTTGTCTTCATGTCTTCTACCTATGCAGATTCATTTTCTTTCTAGTACCCTAATCATTTTGTCCTGAGGCCTTTTATGCATGAAATGGAAGCTGAATATGAAGGAGGAGAAAAAACAACTATTAATTGTTTTTCTTATTGAAAAAGTGAAAACTATTTATAAATTAACTATATCTTAACACTCACAGTGATTAGTCCAGCACAGTAGGTGTTTTTACCTTATTGCTCTTCAAGAACAAATGATATCCTATCAACATTCATACATCCATTAAATGAGGATTAAGGTGAGGAATGAGTGCATAACACATTCAAAAATAGCCCCATCCTTGCACCCCACTCTGTGGTGTATCTGACAGTAGAAGAGCTGACAGGTGTGGCTTAGCACTGGGAAACAAGTGATGGGCACCAAGTCTTGCCTCCATTGTAGGCAAGTGGGTTACACGACCACATGGGAGTTGCTATGCCTCAAAGTTTCTATCTGTCCCACTTTGTGATTATGGAGCAGTGACGTCTATAGCACATAAGCCACAAAAGAATTGTGACATTTCTGCTAGTCACACTAATAGGAAAATAAAGAGCCAAATCCTTTTTAACTTTTAATTCTATGCAGTATTTAATGAAATAATGAATGCTATCTGTAAGCTAACATCATATTTAAAAATGGCAAGATACTGAATATTTTTCTTTTAAAAGCAGAAGCAATGAAAGAGATATGCTCTCTCACCTAGCTATTCAACATTTAGCATTCCCATTTGGTCCATTTTACAGTTAAAAGTAAACACAGGCTAACCACGTCTTTGAATACAGAGGAACATATTCAGTATTAGTGAAAAAATGCCAGCAATGCCAGCAAAGAATAAGAGTACACTGATGATGCTTGTATCTCTTATCACAGCAACACATGACTGGAGGAAAAGTCTATTGCTATATAAATGGACAAACAAAAGACAACCTTTGAAAGCACATTGAAATGAACCAAGCTAATGTCTTGCAAATGAGAAGTTAAACACCAGCAACACCACCAACACCAATTCCATGTGAAGATTAGATAGATAGATAGATAGATAGATAGATAGATAGATAGATAGATAGATAGATAGATATAGTTAAAATGATAAGCCAAGTAGGAAATTTATCCTTAGTAATACCAGAAACAAAACAATACAAATAAAGCAACATTCTATGTCATAAATAGCCTCTATTTATTCCTCCACCCTTGATGATTTTGTCTACCAATTAGTATAAGATACAGTACGACAATAAAACATTCAAGCAGAGTAGTGGTTGATGTCTCCGGAGGAACAGCTCTGCTTTATAAAGCTGTTCCGTCTTGTTGCACATGCATGCAGCCAGCCCAAGGGAAAGGAGGACATGAAAGCAAGCAGAACACAGTAATGTGTGAGCACATTAAGCAGCTGCATTCTATTGTTGGGCTTCACTTTGAAATGCAACCAGTGATGCAGCTAGAAAAATGTGTTTATCCACAAGAGAAACTTTAATATTATTTATTTATTACTTAAGGTTATATCTCCATCACAGTGTCCTCTTTCCACCCCTCCTAGTCCCACTCTCCCACTCTCTACCCCTATCCCTTCCATCCCACTCCACTGGAGTGGAATGTCCCTGCATAATAGTCCCCCACCCCAGTTCAGCAGTCATATGAGGGCCAAGAGCCTCCTTATACACTGGGGGCCTACAAGGCAGCACCACTAGGGCAAAGTGTCTCATGGACAGGTAACAAAGTCTATGTTCCTCTTCCCTTTGGTGCAATGGTTGTAGTATAGTTATCCTGTACTATATGGCTAAAATCCGAGTATAAGTGAATAGATGAAACTTTTGATGTAATAGTTCATGATCAGCCAGTTGTCAAACTTAAAGAAAAGCATGGATTTTCATGGAAAAGGTATTGTTTTACATATACCCCACTGTGTTCTGTGAGAAGAGAAAGGCTTGCATGCCATGAAGCCTGTGTCATCTAAATAGAGACAAATTATGTGAAACCAAACTGTTAAACATGCTAATATGGCTGATGACTTCATAATGAGAAACTGAGGACAGCATTCTGCCCAGAGGCAGTGTGAGGGCATGAGACCAGACAGATGCTTCCTGAGACAATGTCACATTGGCCTTTTTGAAGCCCTGAAGGCAAGCCACGGAGTGTTAAAATCACTGTAGAGACCTGAGCGTAGGTCTGGCTGGGTAGATTACTTCTGGAATAGAGATACTAAGTGTTCTGAAAGAAATCAAATAACTAGCAAACCTAAAATTAAAGAGCTCCAAGAATTATCAAAAGGTGCAGGCAAAAGACACATTTGCTCAGGAAAGCCACGCCTCCAGGGTAAGGATAAGTACTATTCAGCCACCACCTGAATACTCTTCCCAACCCAGTTCCCCAGGAGACAAGCCAGCTGAGTGGGAAGAAGCTTCCAACACTGGCTTCCTCTTCCACCAGGATCCATGTCAGGGAAAACAGCTTCTTGCCAACAAGGCCATGGGCTTCATGTACTAGAGGCTTCACCCAGTGAAAGGCTGTAGGAATGAAACCCTTCTCTGTCTGTTTCTCCTCTGGGGAAAGCTCTACCTCAGATGTATCAGGTACAGAACATTGAAGTGCTGACTTCCCCTCCTCAGAAACAGATTGGCCAGTAATGCCATGCCAGCTAAGGTGGCTGACATAGCTTAGGGCCCTGCTTTGGAAGAAGGCAGTCCTTTTACCTCACATCCCTGCTCTAGATGAAGGCACAAAGGTTTTCCCAGGGATGGGATCCAAGCAGGAGAACATAAAATCACAAAGCTGCCTTGATCTTGCAAAGTATAGAAACTGTGTGGGAAATTCAAACCTACAGCTGCTACACAAAAATGGAAGGCTGTGGTGCTGAGACATTAAAGATAAACTGGTCACCGCAAGGAAGTAAAGCACTTCAAAGATCAGGCAAATTGTACACTAAATAAAACAGTCTACCAAAAAAAAAAAAAAACAGTAAATAAATCCTGCATTTGATAAAGAACCTTACCATGTTACAGTGCTATGTAAAATGTCCTGAAGTACAAGAACATGAACCATGCTGAAAAGGAGGTGGCAACACATTCGAATCTGGAGAGAGCCAGGAAACACTAGCTTTCTAGGGGAAATAGTGTCTGTAGGTATGAGGACAGTGGTCCTTTTTTAATGTTTATTTATTACTTCAAGTTAATTCTCCATCATAGTGCCCTCTTTCCACCCCTCCCAGTCCCACCTTCCTACCCTCCTTCCTCTCCCTCCTATCCTACTCCTCAAGAATGGGGTGTCCCTACATATCAGTCCCTACCCCAGTTAAACAGTCATATGAAGGCTAAGAGCCTCTTCATGTACTGGGAGCCTACATGGCAGGACCACTAGGGCAAAGTGTCTCATTAACAGGCAACAAAGTCTATGTTCCTGTTCCCTTTGGTGCATTGATTGTAGTATAATTAGCCTATACTATATGGCTAAAATCCAACTATAAGTGAATAGATGCCATGTGCATCCTTCTTAGTCTGGGTTAGCTCACTCAAGATGAGCTTCTCTAGTTCCATCCATTTGGCTGCAAATTGCAGGATTTAGTTGTTTCTGATAGCAGAGTAGTATTCCATTGTGGAGATGTACCATTTTTTTTTTAATCCACTCTTCAGTTGAAGGACATCTGGGTTGTTTCTAGTTTCTAGCTATTACAAATAAGGGTTCTATAAACATAGATGAGGAAACATCCTTGTGGGTTTGGTGAGTAATCATTTGAATGTACACCCAGAAGTGGTATGGCTGGGTCTTGAGGTAGAGCTATTCCAAGTTTTCTAAGATATTGCCAGAATAATTTCCATAGTTGTACAAGTTTGCACTCCCACCAGCAGTGGAGGAGTGTTCCTCTTTCTTCACAACCTTGTCAACATGTGCTGTCATTAGAATTTTCCTATGACTACTGAACTGGGGCAGAGGACTGTGATGTAGGGACACTCAACTCGAGAGGAGTGGGATGGAAGGGATAGGGGGTAGAGAGTGGGAGGGCGGGACTGGGAGGGGTGGAAAGAGGGCACTGTGATAGAGATCTAACCTGAAGTAATAAATATTTTTAAAAAGAATTTTTCATCTTAGCCATTCTGACAGGTGTGAGATGGAATCTCAGAGTTGTCTTGAGTTGCATTTCTCTGATGATTAAGGATGATGAGCATTTCTTCAAATGTCTCATTACCATGAGAGATTCCTCCTTTGTGAATTCTCGGTTTAGCTCTGTTTCCCATTTATTGATTGGATTATTTGGTTTCTTGGTGTTTAATTTCTTGAGTTATTTACAAATTTTGGATACTAGCCCTCTGTCAGATGTGGCGTTGGTAAAGATCCTTTCCCAATCTGTAGGGTGCCGTTTTGTTCTAGTGACAGTGTCCTTTGGCTTACAGAAGATTTTCAGATTCATGAGGTCCCATTTATTGATTATTGGTCTTATAGCCTGAGCTATTGGTGTTCTTTTCAGGAAGTTGACAACTGTGCCAATGAGTTCAAGGCTTTTCCCCACTTTCTCTTCTAGTAGATTTAGTTTGTCGGGTTTTATGTTAAAGACTTTGATCTACTTAAACTTAAGTTTTGTGCAAGGTGATAAGTATGTGTCTAATTTCATTCTTTTAATGTCGACATTCAGTTAGACCAGCACCATTTGTTGAAGATGTTGTCCTTTTTCCATTGTACAGTGTTTGCTTCCTTGTTGAAGATTAATTGACCATAGGTGTGAGGGTTCATTTCTGGGTCTTCAATTCAATTCCATTGATCCAATAGTCTGTTTCTATACCAGTACCATGTTTTTATTACTATTGCTCTGTAGTATAGCTTGAAATCTGGGATGGTGACACACCCAGTTGTTTTTTTATTGTACAGGATTGATTTAGCTATTCTGGATTTTTTGTTATTCCATATGTACTTAAGAATAGTTTTTTATAGGTCCGTAAAGAATTGTGTTGGAGTACCCTGGTCTTTAAATAGAGGTTTTAGTAGATGAAGTGTGAAAAAAAAATAAAATTCCATTATCAAAAAGTAAAGTAACAATTAACATATGTTATTAGAATGGATCAACAAATGTCTGTATTGAAATAATATGATAAAACTCCAAAAAGACTAAAGTGGAAGTATCACAACATATTGAAAACTACGTGCCCAGCCTGTAGCCAACACTATGCCAGATGGGGCGAAACACAAAGCATCTCCAGTAAAAGCTGCTTATAATGCTTGCATGTTTTCAATGTATGTTTCCTTTGCATTTAAGATAAATTATTAATAAGAACAATCTTAAATCAGAGCATCTTATAATTCCTATTAAGTGTAATTTTGTCACTAAAATTTGTCATATAATTTATGAAGCATTGATATGTCACTTATAGCTACAAGATGAGTATGCACTTCTGTGGGTATTACTGAGTTTAGATTTGGTTTCAAAATCAGTTATTATTTATTTATTCATTATTCCTCATAGGCCCTTCAACTGATAAGTTTTATTTTTTCTTTTCCTCTAAGCAATGGGGCCTTAAACTTGTTGGATCAATAATATTCTACCACCTTCTTCTTTACCTAGGTCTAAATTCTAGGAGTATTACCAAGAGCTCCTCGCTTACTGGGACATTTACTTTTAATTTCTAAGTTACTGTATTTTATAACCCAGACAAATGTCTGTAGTTATGCTTAGCATGAGGGCCTCTTATATTTTTTAAACACTACAGTTAAGAACAACTAAACTGATATATTTCTGTCAACATACAAAACATATATAGAAAACTTCTTCCTGGCTGAAAGCAATTCTCAAATTCATCTTGGGGAACTATGCAACACACAACAAAAATCAACAAAAACAATAACACAGCACATTAACTGCAAACGTGTTAGCAGCTTTCTATTTATTGTCATTTTACCATTTACATCAAGGGACAACAATTATATTTTATACAAATCAAAGAAGTATATTAAGCCTTTTGGTATGTATGTTGTCTCCAAATTTTCCATTTTTATGACAATTTGAAACTGCAAAGCCACTTCTCCTCAAATACAGGCTGGGTCACTTTACAGAGCCTTCAGTCAGTCCAGTGTCATCAGATCATGACTGATTGGGACACATATGCACATATGCACATACTCTTCTCCACTATTCCTTAGAGACTTGGGAAAAACATGAATGCATAAACACATGTGTACACAGAAGCAGACTTTTGTCATTATAACAAATACTTGAGACAATAAACTTTAATTTTGCTAAGAAAACGTTTTAATATAAATAGAAGCACAATGGAAGGTTAAGGGCAATATAAGATGAAGATGATCGTATGTGCAAAAGGTGGATGGATCACCTTGAGTGAACTGCACTTAAAGGACACATTGCTCCCAGTTCAGAATGCCAATGGTCTCAGCCCTTGGCCAGTTGACCTTGTTGTCTGGGTCTGATTTAGGCTGAGCATCATGGCTGGTTTAGGCTGAGTATCATGGCTGGCAGCACATGGTAGAATAGGCTGCTCACCATGGTGGATGTTAAGCAGAGAGCGAGAAAGAAGTCAAGTCCTCACACCCTTGTTGTGTAGATGTTTCTTCTGAACTGAGACATTCCTTCTTGGAGGAGGAAAGCTCAAAAGCCACGTTTCCAGAAGCTCGGAGGACAAAGGAAGCTGAGAGGGTTAAGATGCACCAGTTCCACATCCAAAAAATTTAATGGAAATGTGACTCCAACAAAATGCAGCTATGCTAGTGCAGCAAGATCTGACCACTCCACTACAGCTGAAACACATGAAAACAATGACAAATCTATATTCTGGAAAGTGATAGAGTCCTTTCAAGAAGAATTTAAATCTCTGAAGAAATTCAAATATTCCACAATTTTACAAGCAAAAGCAACGGAAAACACCATTAGAGATCCCCAAGTCAAAGTGGCTCAATTTGAAAAGGAAAGAGGCAAGGCAACAAGCAAATTGTTTCAAGCCTTGAAACTGGAAGTGGAAGCAATAAAGAAAACACAATTAGAGAAAAGAGTGGAAGTGGAGAATCAAAGGAAGAGAACAAGAATTTCAGACATGAGTATCAAAAATAGGATACAAGAGATGGAAGACAGGAACTCAGGCATG
>CAJQZJ010033200.1:1068514-1147955 GCA_907164525.1 Lophiomys imhausi | reverse complement strand
AATGAAAATTAAGGCACAACATACCCAAACCTATGGGAAACAATGAAAGCTGTGCTACAAGGAAAGTTCATAGCACTAAGCACCTTCAAAAAGAAAATTGTGACAGCTCATATTAGCAAATTAACAGATAAACTGGATGAATTGGAAAAAAAAGAAGCAAACACTCCTAAGAGGAGCAGGAGGCAGGAAATCAACAACTTAGAAACAAAAAGAATCAATGAAATCAAGAGTTGGTTCTTTGAGAAAATCAAAAAAATAGACAAACCTTTAGCCAAATTAACTAAAAGGCAGAGGGAAAAAAATCCAAATCAATAAAATCAGAAATGAAAAGGGAGAAATAACAACAGACATTGAGGGAATCCAGAGAATCTTTGGGTCCTACTTTAAAAATCTATACTTTACCAAATTTGAAATCTTAAGCGAAATGGACAATTTTCTTGATAGATTCCACCTGCCAAAGCTAAATCAAGACCAGGTTAACAGATTAAACAGCCCTATAACCATTAAGGAGATAGAAACAGTCATTAAACATCCCCCAACCAAAAAAAGCCCAAGGCCAGATAGTTTCAGCACAGAATTCTACCAGACCTTCAAAGAAGAGGTAATACCAATACTCTTCAAACACTTTCACAAATTAGAATCAGAAAGAACACTGTCAAAATCATTCTATGAGGCCACAGTCACCCTGATTCCTAAACCACACAAAGACGCAACAAAGAAAGAGAACTTCAGACCAATCTCCCTCATGAACATAGATGCAAAAATACTTAATAAAATACTGGCAAACTGAATCCACGAACACATCAAAAGTATCATACACCATGATCAAGTAGGCTTCATCCCAGGAATGCAGGGATGGTTCAACATATAAAAATCCATCAACATAATTCACCATATAAACAAGTTGAAAGAAAAAAAATGATAATCTTGCTAGATGTGGAAAAAGCATTTGACAAAATCTAACACCCCTTCATGCTAAAAGTTCTGGAGAGAATGAGCATACATGGACCATACCTAGAAATAATAAAGGTGATATACAGCAAGCCAGTAGCCAACATCAAAATTTAACGGAGAGAAATTTGAAGCATTTCTTCTAACATATGGGACAAGACAAGGACGTCCACTCTTGCCATATCTCTTCAACAGAGTACTTGAAGTTCTTGCTAGAGCAATAAGACAGCTAAAGGAGATCAAGGGGATACAAATTGGAAATGAAGAAGCCAAATTATCCCTATTAGCAGACGATATGATAGTATACATAAGCGACCCCAAAAATTCCACCAGAGAACTCTTATAGCTTATAAATACCTTCAGCAAGGTGGCTGGATACAAAATTAATTCAAAAAATCAGAAGCCCTTCTTTATACAACAAACAAATGGGCTGAGAAAGAAATAAGGGAAAAAAAACCCCTTCACAATAGCCACAAACAATATAAAATACCTGGGGGTAACTCTAACCAAGCAAGTGAAAGACTTGTATGACAAGAACTTCAAGTACTTTAAGAACGAAATTGAAGAGGCCATCAGAAGATTGAAAGATCTCCCATGCTCATGGATAGGTAGGATCAACACAATAAAAATGGCCATCCTAACATATCATCTGCAAATAGGGAAAATTTGACTTCTTCGTTTCCAATATTTATCCCTTTGATCTCCTTTAGTTGTCTTATTGCTCTAGCAAGGATTTCAAGTACTATATTGAAGAGATATGGTGAAAGTGGACATCCTTGTCTTGTCCCTGAATTTAGAGGAAATGCTTCAAGCTTCTCTCCATTTAATTTGATGTTGTCCACTGGCTTGCTCTATATTGCCTTTATTATTTCTAGGTATGGTCCTTGTATGCCCGTTCTCTCCAGAACTTTTAACATGAAGGGGTGCTGGATTTTGTCAAATGCTTTTTCTGCATCTAGCGAGATTATCATGTGGTTTTTTTCTTTCATCTTGTTTATATGGTGAATTACATTGATAGACTTTCGTATGTTGAACCATCCCTGCATTCCTAGGATGAAGCCTACTTGATCATGATGTATGATACTTTTGATGTGTTCTTGAATTCAGTTTGCTAGTATTTTATTAAGTATTTTTGCATCTATGTTCATGAGAGAGATTGGTCTGAAGTTCTCTTTCTTTGTTGGGTCTTTGTGTGGTTTAGGAATCAGAGTGACAGTGGACTCATAGAATGAGTTTGGCACTGTTCTTTCTGCTTCTATGTGGAGGAAAAGTTTGAAGAGTAATGGTATGTTAGTATACATAAGCGACCCCAAAAACTCCACCAAAGAACACTTAAAGCTGATAAACAACTTCAGCAAGGTGGCTCGATATAAAATTAACTCAAAAAAATCAGAAGCCCTTCTTTATACAACAAACAAATGTACCGAAAAAGAAATAAGGGAAACAACCCACTTCACAATAGCCACAAACAATATAAAATACCTGGGGGTAACTCTAACCAAGCAACTAAAGGACCTATACAACAAGAACATCAAGCCCATGAAGAAAGAAATGGAAGAGGCCTTTAGAAGATGGAAAGATTTCCCATGCTCATGGAAGGTAGGATCAACATAATAAAAATGGCCATCCTACCAAAAGCAATATATAGATTCAATGCAATTCCTATCAAAAAACCAACACAATTCTTTATAGACCTGAAAGAGCTATTCTCAACTTCATACAGAACAACAAAAAGCCCAGAATAGCTAAATCAATCCTGTACAATAAAAAAGCATCTGGAGGTATCACCATCCCAGATTTCAAGCTGTACTACAGAGCAATAGTAATAAAAATAGCATGGTACTGATATAGAAACAGACCAGTGGATCAATGGAATCGAATTGAAGACCCAAACATGGACCCACACACCTTTGGCCAACTAATCTTTGACAAAGAAACCAAAACCACACAATGGAAGAAGGACAGCATCTTCAACAAATGGTGCTGGTCCAACTGGATGTCCATTTGCAAAAGAATGAAATTAAACCCATACCTATCACCTTGTACAAAACTTAAATCCAAGTGGATCAAAGACCTTAACATAAGGCCAGCCACACTAAATCTACTAGACGAAAAATAGGAGAAACCCTCGAACTCATTGGCACAGGTGACAACTTCCTGAACAGAACACCAACAGCTCAGGACCTGAGATCAACAATCAATAAATGGGACCTCATGAAACCGAAAAGCTTCTGTAAGGCAAAAGACACTGTCATTCGAACAAAACGGCAACCAACAGACTGGGAGAAAATCTTCACCAACCCCACATCTGATAGAGGGCTATTTTCTAAAATCTACAAAGAACTCAAGAAACTAAATGCCAAGAAACCAAATAATCCAATCAAAAAAAAAAAAAATGGGAGACGGAGCTAAATAGAGAATTCACAAAGGAGGAATCCCTAATGGCCGAGAGACACCTAAAGAAATGCTCAACATCCTTAATCACCAGAGAAATGCAACTCAAGACGACTCTGAGATTCCATCTCACACCTGTCAGAATGGCTAATATAAAAAGCTCAAATGACAGCACATGCTGGCGAGGGTGTCGAGAAAGGGGAACCCTACTCCATTGCTGGTGGGAGTGCAGGCTTATGCAACCACTATGGAGATCAGTCTGGCGATATCTTAGAAATATTGGAATAACTTTGCCTCAGGACCCAGCCATACCACTTCTGGGTATACACCCAAAGGACTCCTCATGGAGTCATAGGGAAGTCTTCTCATCTATGTTCATAGCAGCCTTATTTGTAATTGCTAGAAATAGGAAACAACCCAGATGTCCCTCAACTGAAGAATGGATTAAAAACTGTGGTACATCTATGAAATGGAATATTACTCAGCTATCAGAAACAATGAAGTCATGCAATTTGCAACCAAATGGATAGAACTAGAGAAGCTCATCCTGAGTGAGCTAACCCAGACTCAGAAGGATGCACATGGCATCTATTCACTTATAGTAGGATTTTAGCTATATCATACAGGATATCTGTACAACAACCAACACACCAAAAGGAACATGGACGTAGACTTTTTTTTTCTTTTTACTTTTTCTTTTTCCTCTCTTTTTTTGTTGTTGTTCTTTTTTTGTGGGTTTGTGTGTTTGTTGGTCTTTTTTTACTTTTCCCCCCGTAGCAAGGAGACACCTTTTACTGGCGGTACTGCCTTGTAGGCCCCCAGTGTATGAAGAAGCTCTTGGCCCTCATATGACTCCTGAACTGTGGTGAGGGACTTTTATGCAGGGACACTCCACCCCAGAGTAACAAGAGGGAAGGGTTAGGGGGTAGAGAATGGGAGGGTGGGGTTGGGAAGTGGGAAAAGAGGACAATATGATAGAGATGTAACCTGAAGCAACAAACAAATAAATTTATTAATTAAAAAAAAGCAGGTAACAATGTTAAAACACTGTAAATAAAATAAAGGTTACAGCAGTTCAACCTGGTTTTATAAACCTCCAAGAGTCGAAAAAACTTAGAGATAAGGTAAAATATATGAAAAATGTGGTGTTAACCCATGCCTTTAACTTCAGCAGTCAGGAGGAGCACTATAGAGTTAGTGGTCTTATAAATTGTAGAGTTACACGGAACAAGGTGGTGAGGGTGCACACCCTTAATCCCAACACACTAGAGACAGAAACAGGCAAATCTCAGAGATCAAGGTCAGCCTGATAAAAAACAAACTCTAAATAGAGAAAAACTTCGATCCAGGAGTGGTGGAACACATCTTTAATCCCTTCAGATGGGAACCACAGGTCTTTGATCCTAATAATTAGAATGCAGAGACACACATATAGGATTTGGAAGGATCTAAGTTTAAAAGCTACTTATAAAGGGGCTACTCAATACAAACAAATTGTCCTTTGAGATCTCAAAATATATACACTAAAGCTTGTTTAGTTCCAAAATAACAAAATAATTTCTTCTTTAACCCAGATTGAAAGATAATACTTTATATATTGTCAAAAAACCAAATTTGCTTCAGGAGAAATATTACCTAACCCCCCCCCCAAAAAAAAGGGTAATTGTCCCAGAGTTAGGATTAGGGCAGGGCTCTGTTCTTATCTTTCCAGCAGATTCAAAGCATCCATCCAAGGAACCCAGGGACAACTGGACAACAGAAACCTCAGCAGAAAACAGAATCAGACACCAAAGAAGACGAGTGACCCAGATGATTCAGCCTTACAGACTCCCTCAATAGCTGTTTCCATCAAAAGTCTACAACCATAACAACTCAAAATTGCTAAGACTGTTCAGCTCTACACACTGCCCCAGCCAGAACTTCAGTAAAGCCTGGAAGATCAGCTTCTGCCTACAAACTCCTTAGGACATCTAAACAGCTGAGCACAGAAGGACTGAACATAAAAGGATTGTACTAACATTTTTAACCATTTTTCCATTCTGGTTCGGGCCCCAAACAGGTTTACTACGAACCAAATCAGCAGGAAGTCATTTTAAGAGAGCGACATCCCATGCCCAGAGGGTGGGGAGGGTGTTTCTCCGCCCCCCTTTTGGTTATTTGAAGGATAACTGAAAACTCTGTTAATTAGGGGAAGAGATTACAAGCTGTTAAATGGTCTTGTTAAATGGGTTTTGGAGGTTAGACCCAGGGACTTCCTTCTTTTCCTTTTCTGTATCCTTCTTTCTCTCCTATGTAGGAGTGCACAGACTTGAGAAAAATGAGACATAGACATAGAATGGGAAGGACCAAGAAGAAGGGACAGATTATTGAATATGCCCTTATACCCTTGTTTATTGATACAAAATTAGTATTATATTTAGCTAAAGTGATATTGACCATTGTTTATTGTGCAAAATTAAGATTGTATTGGACTACATCGGTATTGATCTTTGTATATTGATACAAAATTAAGACTATAGTTGGCCAAAATGGTATTGACCCTTGTATATTGACGTAATATTAAGATTGTATTGGGCTACATAGGCATTGATCTTTGTATATTGATACAAAATTAAGAGTATATTTAGCCACATTTGAATAGATCTTTGTATATTGATACAAAATTAAAGGTAACGCTTCCTAATGGTATTGTACCTAGAGATACTTAAAAATGTAATGTGAAGCTCTGGCCTCTTGATACCAACCGTCTTAAACTGTTTAGGATAGTTAAGAAATACAAACTCCTAGTCATGCAAGCATATCACTTTGTTAGCTACTATGACAGTCTATCACAGATATTCTCTAAGCTACTCAGAAATCAAGTTGTTAAGAGACAAGCAACATTTGCTTATCTAAATACAAGAGATAGATAGGGCATCTTCAAAAATCCCAAGAGATCTGCAGAATATGGCATTCAAAGATGTTGCCTTAAATTAAGATTTTTTTTTATATCGAGACATATCAGCTCCTGACAGCACCCCCTATTCTACTCCAAGTAGAAGATAAGCATCGAAGAATCTCCAGTGTGAGATGGTTGAATTAGTAGCAAGCCTATCTCTTGTCATGAAAAAACTACTTGCTTCAACTGCAGACAGATGGCTGTCCAAAAAGGACAAAACTTGGTAGCAGGGAAGTCGACAGCCTAGCTCTGCCAAGACAGGGTAGGTAAGTCCTTCATAATCCCTGCTCTACAATAAATGTCTGTCAGAGAAACAGGACCAAAAGGCTGAAGACTGATGCTGGAATGTATGGAGAGAAAATGGAAACTGTCCAGGCAGTCACTGGTATGTCATTTCTTAGTTTTGGAAGCTGCAGGCTCTGCAATTCCTATATAATCAGATATATTTATCCCTCTCAGCTCTCTGAGGTGGTTGAAGAATAGACAGCTAGAGTCTCATAGTTAAATTTTGAGTTGTTTAGGAATCAAGAGGGCGTACTGGATCTAAGAAGATGTTTTTAATAGTGATGCAAGTTAGTATGAAAGCTGAGTCAGTTATACAACTTTAAATTCATGGAGATGGTTAGATGGTAGAATGTTAAAGTCAGGGGCCAAATATGTATGAACTGGACACCAGGAATGTATACTGGGCCATTTAACTTTCATAAATGTGGCATATTTATTTCTGTTGTTTTGTATAGTATTTACTGTTATAAGAGAAGGAACCATTTGTTGGACTGAATGGGGAAGCTGTTGGGGGGAAGAGGGTGGAAGGGTGGGACAGGAAGGGGGAGTAGGGAAGGGATTGTGACTGAGATGTAACTTGAAGAAATAAAGTATTAAAAAATCACAGGAATAGCAATAAATAAATAAATAAAATAAAAATAAAAAATGTGAAAAAAATCCTACCAAAAGCAATATACAGATTCACTGCAATTCCTATCAAAATACCAACACAATTCCTTATAGACCTGGAAGAAGCAATTCTCAATTTCATACGGAACAACAGAAGACATCTGGAGGTATCACCATCCCAGATTTCAAGCTGTACTACAGAGCAAGAGTAGTAAAAACAGCATGGTATTGCTATAGAAACAGACCAATGGAATCGAATTGAAGACCCATAAATGAACCCACACACCTATGGTCACCTAATCTTTGACAAAGAAGCCAAAACTGTACAATGGAAAAATGACAGCATCTTCAATAAATGGTGTTGGTCTAAGTGAATGTTGACATGTAAAAGAATCATATTAGACCCATACTTATCACCTTGCACAAAACTTAAGTCCAAGTGGATCAAAGACCTTAATATAAGGACGGACACACTAAATCTATTAGAAGAGAAAGTGGGAAAAACCCTCGAAATCATTGGAACAGGTGACAACTTCCTGAACAGAACACCAACATCTCAGGACCTAAGACCAACAATCAATAAATTGGACCTCATGTAACTGAAAAGCTTCTGTAAGGCAAAAGAAACTGTCATTCGAACAAAACGGCAGCCTACATATTGGGAAAAATCTTCACCAACCCCACATCTGACCAAGGGATAATATCCAAAATTTACAAAGAACTTAAGAAAATAAATGCCAAGAAACCAAATAATCCAATCAAAAATGGGGAACAGAGCTAAACAGAGAATTCACAAAAGAGGAATTCCTAATGACTGAGAGACACTTGAAGAAATGCTCAGCATCCTTAACCATCAGAGAAATGCAACTCAAGACGACTCTGAGATTCCATCTCATACCTGTCAGAATGGATAAGATTGAAAGCTCAAATGACAGCACATGCTGGCAAGGGTGTGGAGAAAGGGGAACCCTCCTCCATTGCTGGTGGGAGTGCAGACTTGTGCAACCACTATGGAGGTCAGTCTGGAGATATCTTAGAAAACTTGGAATAGCTTTGCCTCAGGACCCAGCTATACCACTTCTTGGTATACATTCAAATGATTCCTCACCGAATCACAAGGAATTTCCCTCATCTATGTTCATAGAAGCCTTATTTGTAATAACTAGAAACTGGAAACAACCCAGATGTCCCTCAATCGAGGAATGGATTAAAAAACTGTGGTACATCTACACAATGGAATACTACTCAGCTATCAGAAACAATGAAATCAGGCAATTTGAAGCCAAATGGATGGAGCTAGAAAAACTCATCCTGAGTGAGCTAACCCAGACCCATAAGGATGCACATGGCATCTATTCACTTATACTCAGATTTTAGCCTATAATACAGGATAACTATACTACAACCAATGCACCAAAGGGAACATGGACATAGACTTTTTATCCTGTCAGTGAGACACTTTGCCCTAGTGGTGCTGCCTTCTATGTTGCCAGTGTATGAGGAGGCTCTTGGCTCTCATATGTCATGTGAACTGCGGTGGGGGACTGTTATGTAGGGACACTCCACTCCAGGGGAGTGGGATGGAAGGGTTAGGGGATAGAGGGTGGGAGGGCAGGACTGGGAGGGGTGGAAAGAGGACACTTTGATGGAGATTTAACCTGAAGTAATAAATAAATAAATAAAAGATTCACCAGTTGTGCCCTAGACTACACATTAAACAATAGCTGGGTAGGAGAAACTTCTGGGGTGAAGCTACTTGTAAGTTCAGCATGGAGCTCTAGGCCTGTCACTTTCATGAACTGTCACTCATGCTGGGGTGGGCTGTCCAGTGGTGTATATGCTTTTGAGCATATGCTTCTGTAAGACCCAGTATCCATCCTCCTGTAGGTAACCCCAACCAAGGTCCCATGATGCCAGACTACAGTGAACTCATTCACTGCCCTGTCAATGGTACCTCTCTGGTGATTGTAGACAGTTGCTTAGAGATCTCCAAAGAACACCACACAGCACACCCCATCACAAGTACACTACCCCCAAAGACCTGCTTCTTGCCCTAGTCTTTTCTTCTTCAGCTTCTACCATCTGACAATGAAGCTGCCAACTAACAGCAAGCCTCACACATTAACCTCTGGAGGGCACTCCAGACCCAGTCTAGAAATGCCCAGTTCTCACTGAAGGCACCAAACCTGTTTGCCTGTGGTGATAATATGGTCTACCCTAATCTGAATTTGACTTCCATTTTAGAGATCAGGATGACATCTGTATCAATGAACATTTTTGTCTCCAAAGTAAAAACAAGACTGTGGACAATGGATATTCTTACCCGTTTCCCTGAAAATGAAGCCACATATCACATAACCCAGCTTTAGCAAAGGCAGTGGCTTCTTCCTTTGCTCATAATTTCTGGGGCAGTGGTTCCCAGCCTTCTTAAGGCTGCGTCCATTTCATATAGTTTCTCATGTTGTGGTTACTCCAATCCATAAAATTACTTTAGTTGCCACTTTGTAACTGTAATTTTGCTACTGCTATGAATCATAATGCAAATGTCTGTGTTTTTTGGTGTTCTTAGGCAGCCACTTGGAAAGGGCCATTAGACCTCTCAAGGGGTCCCAACCCACAGATTAAGAATTGCTGTTCTGGAGAATAATCTGAAACCAAAGGACAAAAATATCACTGTCTGCAGAACTGTAATACTTGTCTTTGTCTTTTTGATGATGCTGCAATAGAAAACCTCAAACTGGTTAAATTATGAGGAACAGGATTTTTCTTACAGTCCTAGAGCCGTGGAAGTTAGACTAACTGGTACCACTAAGGAGAGCCTTGTTGCTACATAAAAATAAAGTAGAAATCAGCATGTAGGGTGAGAAAGGCATATACTTGCTTTGATGATGTCACAATGTAATAACAGAGGCTCTATGAGCACAGCATTACGAAGTTAAGAGAGGACAGGGCCTCTGATGAACTGCACACTGCTAGGCCTGCTCCATCACCTTTAAAGTTTTTCAAATGCCGCTATTAAAATACAGCAAATACAGTTATTTTTCTGAATTATATTTGAATTGAATACCTAAGCAGTATGTCTCCATGCCTATGAAACAAATATTTATAAAATCTCATAACCCTGGCATAAAAATTTGACTGAAGAATATTACTTTTTTTTAGGATCTATCCCATGGTAGAAGAAAAAGAAAAGCAGTTTTATTTTCCATGGCTCAGAGTTTATGAATATGAGTGCTGTGTGTGTAACTTATAAGTTAGTAAGCTCAGGAAAGTTACTGAGAAGATTTCTATGAACACCTCTCTTATAATGCTAAACCAGAACTTTCATACACAACTACTAAATCTAAGCCACTGTCTACATAACATCGCACCAAACGTTCAAAACAGTTAAGGAAACTTTATTATAGCCACTTTTATATGATTTTCTCATAAGAACAAACAAGGTGAGATGGAGTCTTTATTAAGAACTGCTTAAGACTAATAAAAACTAAAAGCCAAATTTTAGCTGATGCATATATGATCTAATGCTGTTTATATTTCTCACTATTTTTTAGAAATAGCTCAGGCTGTCCTCGGGCCTTTTGTCTCAAGTTCCCAAGTCCTGAGATTACAAATTTGAGCTATAACCCACTTACCACTTTCTGTATTTCCATATATGCTCTCGTCATCTGAGTCTTTTTCTGGTTCAATGAGGTTTTTGAGAAACTCACTAAAGTGTAGGTACAGATTACAGTTATAACAGACTATTTTTTTCCAAATTGTATATTACTGAAGAAAAAAAATCCAAGTTTGAATTTGTTTAAATTATTGGATGCTGTTATTTATTTATTGTCAATGTATGCCAATTACATGAAATGCTGGGTCTCAAGACTGTATGTTCACATGTGTATCATATATGTTGGTTATATTCACCTTCCCATCCCCTTTACTGCCCAGTTTCCCTACATCCCCTTGTTCCTTTCTACTTTGCAAACAGTATCACTTCTATGTCCATGTCTATATTTTTTAAACGACCTACATAATAATGGAAACACTTATGAGTCATTTTTATTTTTCTCAACATGATGACTTTCAAATACTACCATTTCTTGCAAATGACATAACTTCATTATTCTTTATGACTGAATAAAATTCAATTGTGAATATTCCACATTTTACTCATCTACACATCTGACTTATAGCATATCTTGACTATTCTTATAAGAGGAATGATAAATGTAGAGAAAACTTCTTCAGTGCACCGCTAGAAAGGGGACACCTGGATCCCATGTACCCTTACTTATTTTTGTGTGTCTGCAGTAATTTACTCTTTCATCAACAGTGTACCAGGGTCCTCATGTCCACCTGTGTTTGATATGGATTTCTCCAGTACCTGTTTCAAAATCTTATGTCACGTGTCTGTACTTCAAAGACAAATTAGTACATTATAAGTATTCCTTCTTCCAGTACCTAACTACTTATATATCTCAAACGATCAAGTACTGGATTATGAGCTTGCAAATTCATTTTGTGACATTAGGAATAAAAATGATTTTATTTGCACATTTATACTTCTGTAGGAATTTTTTTTTCTCTCAGTGAGGTACACTGACTTAGAACACATTGCTGAAGAACAGTTATCATAGTTGGCATGCCCATACTGAGAATCTCAAGGAAATGAGTCCACTATTTCAGTTCTGAGTGATAATAAATACATGCATTGTGTGATATATGAATCAAAACATCTTTTTGTTGTTGAGTGTATTTTGTGTTGTTTTGTGTTGTGTTTTGGTTTGGGGTGGGGATTTTGTTTGTTTCTGTTTTTGTTGTTGTTGTTTTGAGGCATGTAATACAGGATGCCATTCAATTACCATGTGTACAGGGCTGACCTTAAATTCCTGATTCTCCTGTTCCCTCCACTTAAGTGCCTGGGGTACAGTCAAGCACCCCCAGACCTGGCTTTGATGTGGTGCTGGTGATCAAAACCAGGGCTTTGTATATGCCAAGAAAGCACTCTACCAACTGAGCTATATCCTCAGTGCAAGAAATAACCTTTTAATCCAGTTTACTGAACTTTATTTTAACCTGAAAGGGGTGTTTAATTATATCAAGTGATTATGCTGAGACACTGAGATAGTTTTCTTGCACTCACTTCTTTAGAAACTGGTGTGTTGGTGAGACCTTCTGTGTATCAGGCTGTGTGGAGGGTCTTAGCATGGAGTTTGAAGGAATACTCATTTCTGAGCTTGTTCTGGGAAACAGAACACAGTTATTTGCTTAGGCCCGAATTCTCCATATTCGGGATGACTTTAGTCAGGCGTAACTCCCGGCTCATGATGACTGCTCTCTGGTCCTTTGCAGGCACTCTTCCCATGATTCAGAGCCAATGGAAGATACAGTTGTTCTTGTGCTTCAAATTCCCTAATGTATCCTATCAATGCCTAAAGAAACTGCTTTTCAAGTCTTTATGTGATTGGGTTGGAACCACTCAGATATACATCTTGAAGGTAATTATGGGAAAAAGATCCCTTCTGAAGGAAGAACTGAGACAGATGATAACTAGAAAGAAAACAATGCACACCAGCGAGCCCTGAGAGACAACTTAAGAACCCTGAACTGCCAACTGCATAGTCAATGCCAGAAACCAAGTACACAGGACAAGATTTGGAATAGTTAAGGCTTATGGAGTCCTGATATGAACCAAAGCTCAGAGGAAGGGCTTGGGGAAAGCATTAGAATTAGGATGAGAAACATCAAATGGGAGGAGGTACAGAGCAGAAAAGGGATAGTGAGACACAAGTCACAGGTCCCTGCAGGGCAGACAAACTTTTAGACACCCCAAACACAACAGAGGGAATGACTTCTGTACTGGAAGCATGAAGTCGTCTTCTTAAGGTTCAGGAAAATGAGTTTTTTCTTAAGTGAATGAATAAAAGGAAAAATCCATCCAATCTCATACAGATGTGTATAATAAAGGGTAAGCAGGAAATAGAGAATAATCACATCACTATCAACAATGAGAGCAGGACTGAGAAAAGAAAACCCAGTCAGGGAAAAAAATAAACAGCAACCTCTTACTATAAACTGAACTACAAGATAGCATGAAATTGCATAGGACTCAGAAAAGCAACACTAGCTAGAATTACACAAATCTAGAAATGAGGACAGAGTGCAGAAAAAAGAATCAGCACTTTAGAATTCATTCAGAATAAATTAGAAGGGGTATGATTATCAGCAAACACAGTGGAAAATGCTCCAATAAAAACAGATTAAAATAAAATATTCATAACTTTAATGAGATAAAATCACTAACCAATGACCCCATATTGATAAATTAAACAACTGTTCTGTAGCATTTCAACCTAAACACAGAACACTCAGTAGATCTTTGGCTTCACTGAATGCCCTGCTAATGGTGGTGAGTACGTCATTATTCTGAAAATGTTTTGTATATACTGTAGGACTAAACTAATGTATGAAATTATTGATAAGTTGATAATCAGAATTCTCCAAGAGGAAGAGGACAGTGCTCCATGAAGGCCAGGAAGAACCCTGTGTGACGGAATAGCACATGAAGTCCTTATGGAAAGAATGAGTCATTTTACCCTGAGGCTCTTGACATGGCTTAGGATTCAGGATCCCCTTGGTCACAAAACATTTATGGTCCCTAAATCTTACTCTTGAAGTGTCATTCCTTTCAGAAAGGATTGAAATCCTTGGTGATATTCCATGACAGCCATGAAAACGCAAAGCAGAAGATATACATGACTCAGAACATGTGAGAGAGAACAGCATGGTACAGATGGTACTGATTTACTGTGGCCCTCCTCTTCATAACCACTCACAAGACAGCAACACAGAGTGGCTGCCAGGTGCAATACAGATGCCAACTGCTTATCAGATTCAAAACTTACCACTGCAAAGACTTGAGGCCAAAACCACAGTACAGGCCGGTAGTCTGTGCATTGAGATATATGAAGTGGAAGGACCCACTTCTCCACATGAACTGCACACTGGTTAATATCTGTCTCCTACTGTCTCTTGCATCATCTCTATGACCTCAGTCTAGCTGCCAGTTAGGCATAGGCCTGTGCCCATTTGCTAAGATTAAACACAGACTTCCCTGTACCTCACAAATCAGGGTAGCAGAAAAGCTTCCACTCTGAAACATGCAAGATTGATACTAATTCTAGGTTTAGTTCACATAAGGGATTTCAGGGAAGTGTGTAGTATTTGAACATTTAGAAAGGAAATTGTCAAGGGAAATGCAAATATCTTTCTGTCAGGGGACATTTACATTTCTCAGAACAAATGCCCTGGGGTTGGAGGGGACCCTGGGCCTTGGTGGTGCTTCTTAGGTGCTGCTAATTTGCCTGCTTCCCAGTCTGTACAATTACTCTCCCACACATAGACCCAGAGTTTCCTGATCCCAGATCTCACAGAATCTTCCTTTATTGATATGTTCTTCGATTCCACAGACGTTTGTGAGCACTCAATGGTCCAAGCACTGTGTTTTGTTCTAGAGACACAGTCAAGAAACCAGGTACTAAGTTTGTCTCAGGGAGTTTCCAGTATCACACACAGTGATGGTGATACATGCCTTGTGGTATGCTGCTGTGGTGGTGAACAGAGGCATCTGATTAGATACTGTTCCCAGGCAAATTCTGAGGCCCTGGAGGATGTGGGGTTGGAGAACAACCTGAGTGGAGCTCTGCTCTGAAGGGGTATCCTGTGTGTTGAGCAAGCAGGAAGGAGAAAGGAAGGAGGAATCCAAGGCATGTTTCCCACAGAGCTGGGTAAGGCAGATAGCCCCAGAGAACAACAGCAGAGATGTTTTAAAGCACTCTCTACTGAGAAAGTGGCAGCCACTTCTGCTAGGTGCTAGTACATTACATTTATTATCTCAATTCCTCCAAGCAAATCTGTGAGCACTGCTATCAGTCTCGGCTCTTTACCATTTTATACATTTTACAGATGAAGAAATTCTGGCTAGGAGCAGTTAAGTGATGTGCCTAATGGAACAAATCTTTAAAGAAAGAGGCCTCACATCGGTTTGGCCTGAGCCACAGAAGAGACTAACCATAACTGACACCCTCCCTTATTGTAACACTCAAACTCTGCTTACACTGTCCAGAGAAAGGAATTTATCCCATGTCACATTAATATTAGAAGGCATCTCAAGTCTGATACCAAAAAGGCAATTCTAAGGGCATTAACTAAAGATCCCAATAAAAACTAAAATCCTCTTATACTTTCAAAGTACATATGGCTCCTATTACCATGATGTGGCCATACATGAAGTAAATATGTACATTTTATCATACATATGAATGTGTATATACATATATATGTAATATTAGGATGGCATGACTATGACTATGACTATCATAAGAGAGAATTTCAACACATTCTTGGTCGGCATCTTTAAGCTTAATAAATAAAAATACCACAGTATTAAAATAATTACAAAAATTGTATTTATTAGCTATTTTGTAGTCAGTTTAACATACAAATAAAGATATGAAATTCTGATTTTGTAAATTTAAATGCAGACATCAAATTCTGATTATGTATCATAATATAGCATTTTCTTTAAAACTAAGTCAAGCATTGGATAAATATTTTGAGAACAGAAGATACAAAAATTCAAATTATTACAGAACTTATTTATTATCTTTAGTATTTTTATACTATTTCAACATTCAAGTGGTAAAGAAAAAGAAACATACCTCAAGTCTTTCCTAGCTATGAAACCACGTATCCACCTTTGAACAATCAACACTGGTGAATTACAGGCCAGAATTCTATTAATCCTTGAAATTATATGTTTGATATTTTTTATTTCATCTTCATAGGTTGTACCGTGTATAAGGAAATTTTATCCAGTAATTTTTGTCTTTCATTACAGCATTTCCCAAAGATATCTAAATAAATTAATAAAATATTTAGAAAAGTCTTTTCAGCATAATAGTTTACAGTAAATATACTTTAGTATAGATTAAAATATAAACATTATTATTTTCAAATAATTTCAACTTTCTGCACAATTTGCAATATTCCTGATAGTACCTTCCATTTCTGGTGGTTCTCCCAATCTGGGAGCATATGTGAAATTGTCACCTTAATAGTCCTCCTCTAGGTAAGTCCTTCATAACCCCTGCTCTACAATCAATGTCTGTCAGAGAAGCGGGGCCAAACGACTGAAGAGCGATGCTGTAATGTATGGAGAGAAAATGGGAACTGTCCAGGCAGCCACTGGTATGTCATTTCTTAGTTTGGGAAGCTGCAGACCCTGTACTTCCTATAAAATCAGATATATTTATCCCTCTCAGGTCTCTGAGATGATTGAAGAACAGATAGATAGAGTCTCATAATTAAATTTTGAGTTGTTTAGGAGTCAGGAGAGTGTTATACATCTAAGAAGATACTTTTAAAATTGTGTTGCAATTAGTATGAATGTTGAGTCAGATATAGAACTTTAAACTCATGGAGATGTTTAGATAGTAGAATGTTAAAGTCAGGTACCAAATACATATGGACTGGTCATTGGGAATGTACATTAAGCCATATAACCCTCATAACTGTGGCCTAATTACCTCTGTTGTACTGTATTGTATTTATTATTATAAGAGAAAGAGCCATTTGTTGGACTGAAAGGAAAAATTGTAGGGGGAAATAAGATATACCTTAAACTTAAAAGAAAAAAAAAGGGAAGAGGATGGGGGATGAGGGTGGGAGGGTGGGACTGGAGGGGGGAATAGGGAGGGGACTGCGATTGAGATGTAACTTGAAGAAATAAAAAATAAAGGAAAAAAAATAGTCCTCCTCTCTGGAAGCAGTGGTGTCAAATGGCGCCTCAGGAAACCTGAAGGTGGGCTGGGCTGTGCTCCATGGTGAGGAAGGATCTGAATGTGGAGTTCCTGCAAGTGGCCCAGCTCCTCAGAGCTGCGCAGCCTCGGTGTCATGTTGGACACTCTCCTCTGAAAACTATCAGTGTCTGCTTGCAAATCTCCAGACTTTGGGGCCACAGACTCACTGCATCTCATTGATCATTGACTATTTAGAAATATAGTCACTTTTTCTCATGTTTAGAATGAATAATAATTCATTAAAAATAAAAATATTTTCATTGATTTAAGGCACTGTTGAGTAACACTATTCCTAAGGAGAGGTGAACAAATGTCTACTCATACCAGAGAGAAAACTACAAGTATCTAACTTGGGGAAGCAATGAATTTCTTAGGGTTATTTACAGGAGTGTGGGTAAGAGGTTACTTAAAGGGCATACATGATTTAGGGCAACCGTGTCACCAGTAGTAAACCCCAGCATGGATGACAGATCCCAAAAGCTGGAAGTATGAAGATCATGGTGATACATGGGCATCTCAACAGATCAGAGCATGTCTTCCAGGTAACGCTGCTGTTCTGGGCCTCTTCCAGGCACCTTGGCTGGTGGAGTCTCCTCAGTAGTCCTTACTGCTTACATATCCTTGGGGAAGGCTGAGGCTTGTGCATCTGGTGGTTTTCAGGGACTTCTTGAGTTCCCTTGTAAAACACACTGAACCTTAACCAGCTTTCTTAGAAGAAAACTGCTACACAATAGGCAAATCCTAAAATCTATCAGTCCTGAAGCATTCAAAATCCACTTTTCTTACTAGATAAGATACTCAATCAGCTTTTTCCTTCTAGAAACCCCTCCCCCAAATCACAAATCATTGTCGATTTCTGCATTCATTATTGATCATCAATTTTTCACTTTGGCCATAGCTTACTTTCTTCCTCAACAGCAGTCAAAACAGATGAAAATGAACAAAAAACAACTCTAAAATGATACATTAATTAATTCCTATTCTCTCCCTCCCTCTGCATCACCACACACACACTGCCAAAGCAGAGAGACCAAGGTGCCCATCTGGATACACAGCATTGGTGCTTCCTACAGTTCTCTGACCCCACAACGTTTCCTAGCACACAATGTTTGTTCTTCAACATCTAGAGGTTTCCTCACCGCTCAGTCTCACCTAGCTTTACCCTCCAAATAATGACTCTAAGTCTGCCAAAATCCCTCTTCATAATCCCTGTGCACTTACTATGAATCAAATCTCAGAGCTTTTTACAGATATTCTAGTACTTGCATGATGATGAAGTGCTGCCTCAGTCTTAGTCTTGTGGAGTCAGTTCCTTCTTTTTGACATTGACCTGATCATAATCTCCTGCTGAGACAGTACCCTTGTCACTGCTCCATTACACACTCAAGTCTTGAGCTTTCCTACCTCCAGTGTCTTAGCTGGGGTTAATAATGCTGTGATAGAACATCATGACCAAAGCAACTGCTGAAGGAAGAGGCTTATTTGGCTTCCACCTTCACATCACTCTTTATCGTCAAAGGAAGTCAGGGCAGGAACTCAAGGAGGACAGAAACCTGGAGGACAGAAACCGGAGGCAGGAGCTGATGAAGGGTGCTGCTACCCAGCTTCTTCCCATGGTTTACTCAACCTACTTATAGAACCCAGGACCAGAGATGGCCCAGCCCACAATGCATGGGCTTTCCCACATCAATTGCTAGTTAAAATATGGGCTGATTTTATGGGAGAATTTTCACAGTTGAGGTTCCCTCTTCTCTAATGACTCTAGCTTGTGTCAGGTTGACATAAAACTAGACAGCACATCCACCAATCCTGGAAACCAATGACATTCCTTAAATCACAAAATGGCTCATTGCTAAAAGTATTCTTTCTCTGACCACTGCTTTATATAAAGCACCTGAATCCTCCTTCTGTTTACCTTAGGCCTTACACAGATCTTCCATATTCCAGTTTATCTACTGATGGTTTATGGAACCATTTGCTCCTACTGGTCTAGTAAAATAAGTTTTTGTGCCAATCATATTCTCTCTTTCTCCTGTTCATGTGAACTTTAGACTACCCGTGATTTGACTCACAATATAGTCTCTGAGAGTGTTGCTTGAGGGTGTCTCAGAATGGGACATTCTCTAGCCTACTGTCAGCCTACACCTTCATCTCACATTCTTATGCTAAGCTCTAAACCAACCCAAAGACTCTGCCATTCTGTAAGACCTCAGCAGAACATATGGCCACCACCTCCTCTGCAGCACAACAGTCTTCCTTTCTAGGACAGAAACCACTTCCCAACAAACAGTTCTGCTAACCAAGCCCTAATGTGGTTTGCAATCAGACAAGCTTACATAGTAATCAGTTACAACAGTCTATATTCACTACACAGCTGAACAATCCTTCAACGTACACAGATAGACATTGTTAAGTCTTCTGGTTCATCTCTGGCACTTGGACATCAACTGACTCTCCAACACTAAGTGATCTGCATGTCAGGCCTTCAAGTCTGATTTGACAGTCCCAGTCAATCCATTCTCATCCCACCCAATGTTCTCTTTCCCCCATCCCTCTCTCTCTCCTCTCTCTATGGCTTCCTCACTTCCAGTTGACCTATTTATCTCTTTTAAAAATCTGTGTATGTATGTGTGAGTGTATGGTATGTATGTATGTGATCATGAGTGTGAGTGTGCATGTGTTTGGAGGTCAGAAGCAACTTCAGGTATCGGTCTTCAACTTCCACCTTGTTTTGAGACTATCTCCTTTTTTGTTGTTCACTACACTGTGTACACCAGGCCAGCTGGCACATGAGTTTCCAGGGAGTCTCCTGTCTCTGCCTCTCATCTCAACAGGAGTGCACAAGGATTACAGACATGTACTACTGACAAGCTTTTAGTTAGGTTGGTTCTGGGGGTAAAAACTCAGCATATCATGTTATATAAGAAGCACTTTTCCCATTAACTTCTCGCAGCCCTCTCTTTTTTTTGAGACAAGATTTCACCTATCACCCAGTAGCTTTCTGAAACTTCAACCTCTGCCTTCCGAATGCAGGGACTACAGCCAGGAGCCACTGAGACCCACTCTTTTTTTCAGCTCTTCTGATGAGCTGAACCGGTATTATAATCTAAGTCTACTCTTTGGCTCAGTCTGAATTGTGGTTCTTCTACAAACTTTAGACAGCTAAGGTTTCTTTTTATTTATTTTTCATCTCCTTGCTAACCTCTATCACCTTTATTGCTACATTTTTCTGCCTTATATGTGCAATTTATCCTCATGGCTACTTCCTGTCAGGAAATAACTCTTAAATTACATCCTATAATTATATCTAGTTCCATTTTTCCACTTATAGATCAAAAGCTGAGACCATCAAAGAATGCACACTTCATTCTGTGTTGTCTATAAAGACATTAAGACCTGTCTTCATCATGTCAACTACGTTAATAGTGCATAATTCCTCTAGTTCATCCCTAACTCACCCAGTAAATGCTTTAATTCTATTGGATCTCTGCACTATACCCTCTACCAACGTATTAAATCGGACTTTATAAGCTAATGGGAAAACTTTGGTAATAACACCTCTCTTCTACCCCACCACTCTGATAAAAAAAAAATAATAATTGAGAAGCCACTGAACTAGAATGGGTCCTGGTACTTTGAATTTCTATGAGAACAAAGCAAACCCCAATGTAAACAAAAAAATAAACTAGAAAATACACCAACCAGAATCAGCCACCTAGCCTCTAGTTGAGACATTTCTACTTCAATCAAAATAGTTTTCTTTGTCTTGTTTCCATGACCACTTCATGTCTCCCTCCCCCTAGACAGAGTGCTGGCTGTTTGCACTCTGATGCTATCTGTCTGATATATCAGTCAGGGAATGTTTATAGAAACTCATGAAAATTTAAATGTGTATGTTTTCTTCTTTTGTTGTGTTCCGTAAGATCATTTTATTCAGAACACAGAATGACTTGTAGAATGTAAAACTCTTAAATATTTCCCTAGGATTTTACAAGATGAAGTCCTGTCTCCTTGTCTTAAATTTAATATTTTACTACTGTGTTGTTGGCATGCCCAAACATGTCCTCTAACCTCCAACAATGCTAAACCACTTTTTGCCACTCCAACTTGTCAACCTCTTTCAACACCTCTGTGTCTGCAAATGCCTCCTGCTGTCTCAACTGCTCAGTAACAATGCCAACCCTTCTACTGCCCAGAGATTTCTTGCATTAGTAAAAGCATCTTAAGAATAAATTTGATGCTTTCTTTTTATTTTTTGTCTTATTTTTAACTAGAATTGAACAGTTTGAGGGTTTTTTAATTTCATAGATTTTGTCCAGTATTTATTATCTTTTCCACAATTTTTCTTTCCTCTCTCGTATTTTCCACTTCCCTCTTTCTTTGCTTTCCCATCTGAAAGTCTTCCTTTATTGCCCAGCCTGCTCTGTGCCTCACTAGGTAGACCACAGTGATTCAACTTCTTATCCTTTCCAGTACTAGCACTGTAGACATGAACAGCACACCTTTTATACTCTTTCTTCATTGCACCTGTTGAATTTGTACTCATTTTTGACATGTGTGTAGATGTCCTAGGTTTCAACTCTATTTTGTATGTTTCTTTCCTCAATATTTCAATAAAGTAACAGAAAAACACTTGAGCTTCCCAAAGTCTTTAGATAATTACCTTGCAAAATGCCATCAAGAATGTCATTGGTGACTTATCCAAATGCTAAATCCCTTGTTATCTAAGTAAGGGAAATCATCCTTTTTCCAAGAAAAGGACATGTATTTCCTCCATCTGAGGGGCTCTGGTTGTGTAAAAGCTGGCTGGCTTGAATATCAAACTCAGCCCTGACTAGTTCTTTGTTCTGGGCTAAATAACCTGTCTATCTATTTCTGTGATCTGTTTGATGGGACAGAAGTGATGCTGTCTTGCTGGGCTGTTGATAAAGTGCTTGGAGCAGTAGGTAGAACACTACAGCCATCCAAACAAGGCTACCTCCCAAAGTTTTATAGCATGAAATAAAATGACAGTGATTCACACTTTTCAAGACTTCTGAATACATTATTATATTTATCACAAAATTAAGAAGAGAAGAGGAATTGACTAAGCAGCTCAATAATATAATGTAAGCTCTGAAATGGATACATCAATTAAAAAGATGATTGATACTAGTCAGTCTAATGAAAGAAATTATAATAAAATCTGGGCACAGAACATATACTTTTAAGTATAAATATCAATAATCAATAAGAGAAGGTAGGTGGCACAATAATAATGAAATGTTTACCCTAATACCATGCGGAACAATGAAGGTTAGTGTAAATGCTAGCATAATGTATAGAGGCATTTCAAGAGAAAATAATAAGCCTCTGTCATGTGACTCAGAAGACATCTACTTTACATGCTGACAATAGGGAAAGCTTTGAAATCTAATTCTGAAAGCACATGCTATTGAGATTGCACAAAATTCTAAGGTAGAATAATTTTCAATCAATTTCTTTTTCTAAGTAGCTTCTGCAGTTGTTTAAAATTGTCTTTCTGTGTGTATCTGGTGTTTAAGGTTTGTCATTTCTTTTTCCATTTGTGAGGTTGTTTTTTTCCCATCAGAATTTCCTATTAAGGCTCATTGTTTCTTTGGATATTTTAAAACTATAAAACATACTAATATAATCACATGCTTGTTTTAAATAAAGTAAAACCATACCCACTTTACCTTTTTACCTCTTTTGAATGGTATGTTCACAATATAAAATGGTGAGAATATGTGTGAATTCTCCACATTTACAAAAAGAGTTTTGTAGCATTTTAAATTAGTTTTCAAAATTCTCCTGGTGAACACTTAGATACCAGAGGGTTCAGCTCTATCATGCCTTGTAGAACTAGGACATAGAAAAGGCTAGTATAATGCACAGAAGGTACAGAACAAAGGGGAGTATGGACTGTGGTAATAGAAATATTTTCTACCGAAGAGACACTTTTACACACAGAGCTGGCACACATTTCCTGATGTTCATCTAGGTTGCTACAGACATATCATCATACAGGATGGATCAGCTTGTTGAAACATTCCCACACTAAGAATGTCTCATAATTTCCATTGGGGGTTTGCTATGGCTTGGGGGTGGTTTGTCCCTCAAGTATCTGTGTATTAAAGGTTTTGTCCCTAAAATGGCCTTGGAGTTGAAGGTTTTAAAAGCTGGTGCCTAGTGACAGTCTTCAAATCATTGCACTGCTGCACAGAAGGGACAGAGAAACTTTGAGCAGAGCACTGCAAAGCCTGAGTCTGGTCTCACCCAGGGTTCTCCACTCTTAACTTTGAATCTCTTCTCTCCCATGTGTGCCCCACCATCTACCATGACCTTAATGACAGAGTTCCCTTGGCTGCCCTGACTGTGAGTTAAACAGCCCCATTGTTTCAAGTAGTCTGTTTCAGGTGTTTTGTTATAATAGTGAAAATTTAACACATAGCTGTGGAGAAACTGCTCAAAGCATTCATAAAGAAGTTATTTTTCAATGCTTAGTCGTTTATTTCTCTGGGATAAATTCTAGAGCAATTGGTGAGTCAAATGATCATCCCATGATAATTTTTTAAAGAGACCATCAAAATCCTTCCCAGAGATTTCTCTGTATATTTATAGAATTTGGAGACAGAACTTGCTTTTGTTTTATTATTATTATTTTAGCCATTCTTTAAGAACAGAATATATGTCACATTAACTTGTATTTAAAAATAAACAGAAACAACAACAAAAAAGGAAAAAAGGGAAAAGCAATCTGTTATTTAACTTGTATGTCCCTGATGGATAACATATATATGCTCCTTTTGCCATGTGTGCCGCCTTTGATGAAATACCATGGATGATTTCAGCCACTGTTTAATAGTTGGTCTTGGCTGTTCAGCTTTGAAAGCTGCATGTGTTTCCCTAGATTCTAGGCCTGGATCAAATACTGCTGTCGGTGAGGTGAAGTGTTTAACTGTGCCTGCTCTTCCTTTTAGTTGTTGAACTTCTAATAGACATCCAGTACTTAAGACTGTAAAGAAACAACTGACAAAATTCTGTGACTTGAAGGAATCCTCAAACATACATGTGCTAATGGCATTTAAAGATTGGACCAAATTGAGGCATTGTTTCGTTCACTCTCTGCCTTCTTGAATGTGTTAGAACACTCATCTAATGTGGACAAATAAGCTAGTGGTTTATCAGTTAATGGTATGGTACCAAATTCAGCTCTCTAGAACAAGCTTGCCCTCTTGTGATGACACCTCTGTCATGTTCTGATAGCACGGGGAGGGCATCACCCTGCTAACTTAAACTTCACTAGACATGCAACTAATAATGCACTTTGACATGCTTTTCCTGAGACCCGCAACAGTTTATGACCTTGGGAAGCCTGCTTATCAGGATGACAGTGGGAGGAGATGATAGGGCCTTTACTTGTTGAAATCCACAGCTGAAACATATCTGCCTCAAGCAAACGTAGAGTTCCATATTGATCTAGATAAGACTCTGGATTTGGATTTTGGTGGTTCATATTTTTGTATTACTGAGTTGAAATAAATGTATTTTCATATAAAGGCATAATTTTGGGTGGGGCAAAGCTACTGCTTGAATGTATTCTCTAAATTCTTCATGTTAGAATCAATACACATATTTGTACATCCTGCTGTAGGCAGTGGCTTGGGGGCATAAGTGGAGTCTCTGCATGCTTGAACGACTTACATGGTTGTAGAGGGAGTAGATTTGTTACAAAACTAAGTTTTCTTTGCCTCTTACCCTGTGATACACTCTGTCATATAAACTTTTAACAAGTGCTTCATTGTTCTTTGTCCATGTTGAGTGACTAGAACTTTTATTAAAGTTTCAGTTTCATATTGTAGTTTGCATATAGAAATGACTGAACTTCATATATATATATATCTAGAATCTTAAGACCCTTGCTAACAAATTGTAAGATATTCTTGTTTCTATTCCTAGATATCACACATAGGTGATCATTTCAGCAAAGCTGGAGCTCTGTACCTACTTTCTCATTCCCTGAGCAACTATTTAATTTCTTTACTCTTCTTCTGAGTATAGTTGCAGTACTAGTATGCTAAAAATAAAAATGGACTTCCTTGGATTCCAAAATGGGAGGAAATCAGACCAGCTTCAGAAACGTAATGAACTCTCATCTCTAAAAAGCCAAAATAAATAAATAAGCAAGCAAACAAAGAAATAAACAAACTAGGGACAATGAAATTATTATTGGATAATTACATGAGTATAAATTCATATTTTGATATCCACATTAAGAATAATAACAATGTATTTTAAATATTTTAATTATCATTGCTGTATCTATCGTCTGTGACAGAAAATATTAGTTGCCTTCCAAGATCTATCATTGCTTTTTTATCATTAATAAAATGTTGATTTCTGTTTTAAAGACAAAGTGTTTACTTAAAATATTCCTCTTTCTACATGATATTGGCAGCCATGGGAGTCCTTTTCCCTCTCAGGCTGCAGAAGTGAGTCAGGTAAGACATCTTCAGGAGGGACTATTTTCCTACCATCAAGCTGACAGCCTCAGCAGACCTGAGCTTTCATACCTCACCACCCTCAGTCTCACTCAGCACATGACTGGACATGAAGAAACTCATTGCACTTCACAGGAAATGGATAATAACCACTGACAGCATGGGGGAGTGACAGTAGATGTTCTTTCTCTCATTCCATGAGTAACTAGACAGAATCACTTTCATGCCTGAATTCTTTGTTATTTTATAAAAATAAATATCTTGAACACTTGGTTTATCATTACAGGAAAACAAAATGCAATCCCAAGTGATACCATTGGTTCATTAGGCAGATCACTCCTTCATTTATGAAAACAAGATATGCAGATGTAAATACATGGTAGAGAGATGACAGACAGATAGATGGATGGATGGATGGATGGATGGATGGCTGGATGGATGGCAGATAGAGTATGGATAACAAAAAAAGATAAATCACGTCAGATTTTTTTTAAGTACTTTATTTTTTTTCTTCAAGTTACATCTCAGTCACAAACCCTTCCCTATTCCCCCTTCCTGTCCCACCCTTCCACCCTCTTCCCCCCCCCAACAGCTTCCCCTTTCAGTCCAACAAATGGTTCTTTCTCTTATAACAGTAAATTCTATACAAAACAGCAGAATTAAATATGCTACATTTATGAGAGTTAAATGGCCCAGTATACCTTCCCAATGTCCAGTTCATACATATTTGGCCCCTGACTTTAACCTTCTACCTTCTAACCATCTCCATGGGGGCTGGAGAGATGGCTCAGAGGTTAAGAACACTGGCTGTTCTTCCAAAGGTCCCGAGTTCAATTCTCAGCAACCACATGGTGGCTCACAACCATCTACATTGAGATCTGGTGCCCTCTTCTGGAGTGAATGTGTACATGCCTGCAGAACACGTCAGACTTCTAAAGGCACTTTGATAAAGATCCCATTCTTCACACTAAAGTTTAAATACTTTACAACTCTACTGAAACAAAATGAGTTTAGAATTAATTTTATGTCACAATTAAAGGTAAGTAAGACTTACCTGTTTATTAAGTTAAGGGCAAAACTTTGAAATACATAACTGGATTATTTCTATTGTAACAAGCATACACCTTCACTCTCCACACTCATTTTCTCCTCATTTAAAAACTGTTAATTAACTATCAGAAGTATCTGGATTCCTGTAAGATTCATTGTTTCTAGTTTTCATATTATTTTATATGCACTGTATAACAATGGTACGCTCTGAAATACATATTTCAAACATACTCAGTAAATATCTCCAGAGATTCATGTGTATTCCTTCTCAGTGTATTCTGTTAAGTCTTTCCATGGTCATGCTCAGTCAGTCACTAAAGAACACTATCTAAAGCAGCCCCGTCTACTCAAAGGCAAAGCCCAGGCTGCTGCTCGCAGATCTCTTTCAGCTCATTCACACTGCTTCTGCTGCCTCTTGTGGGCCTTGAAGCTCCTATTGAGCATCGTCTTTGACAATTTCATACACTCTGATTATTATAACCCCTCTGCACCTCCCTCCTTTGCTGACCCCCTCCTCCCAATAAGATGAACACATATTCATGACTTGGTATTGTTTTGCTTGGCTTTTCACTGCACTGCTTCCATCAGGGTCATCTGTGTGACCATAAAGTTAGAATTCTCCCATGGAACCTATTGGCCCTGCAGTGGTGCAGAAGTGAGCACAAAGACTCTCCATCCCTGGACTGCAACAGTAGCCAACAGTTCAGGTGCAGGGAGGAGACCCCATTAATCCCTCCCTGATACATTATTGAGTACAAAATGCTTTTTTTCAACTATTACCATCTTTTTTTAATTTTTAACCTTTTTTTTCTGTTCAGTCAAAATGTTTTCCTCCATGTATCCTGTTCACTACAATTAAGGTTTTTCTTTTCCCCTGTGTAGATTTCTGGGAAGACATTCTACAGTGCCAATCACACTACCCACTGCCCTTTCTCCCCTGGAAGCTGCAAGCTAGTGAGACTCAACCTGGAACAGTTCTTTCACATCCACCTGCCTTTCAACATTGCCTCAGTGTTAATTTGTTCTAATCTTTGAAAACTTTTACATTTTCTTTTTAAAAAGTTATAAGAAAAAGAACCATTATTTGGACTGAAAGGGAGAGCTGTTGGGGGGAAAAATAAATACCTTAAACTAAAAAAAAAAAAAAAGAAGGGAAGAGGATGGTGGGGCTGAGGGGGAGGAGGGTGGAAGGGTGGGACTGGAGGGGGGAGTAGGGAGGGGATTGTGATTGAGATGTAACTTGAAGAAATAAAAAATAAATTATTAAAAAAAAGTATTTTTTTTTAACCAAAATGATAGTAATTGCTGTGTGTCTGCTTTTCTTCTCACCTCCCAAGATCAATTCCCTTTTATCCTCACTAGTTCCTGGGCATTCTACATACAAAATGAGAATGTGCTTCATGGGACTCTTGTTATCTGTATCATTATTGATCCCTCTGTTGTCCTGAGTGTGCTTGGCTTCATGATGGCTTCAAGCAAATGATTGGGTTCACATCACAAGACCAGAACATTCCCTCTGAATTTTAGCTCTTCAATTCCAAGCATATTTGATCCCTCTCCATCAAAATACAAAACAAAAACAAAATGAGAGAGGATCAAATTCATGTCTATTGCAAGTTTACATGTAGCTATTTTACATTATGCCAGTCACTCAGGCTCAAAATATTGCACATCTCTTCCCTGACTTCTCCCTCTACATTCTAAAGCATTAAACATAAACTGTTTAATCTTTGCCCTGTTCTTTATGATATGATATTGACTGAAGGACCCTGAAAAAGGAGATAGACTTGAATTCACAGCTCTGAATCCTCCTCACAGTGCTGTTCTGTTCTAAAGGCAAAGCCTCTCCATGTCACAGGGGATACTGAGGACTAAGTAGATCTTGCAGAATGCTCTTCCCACCCTTTAGAGTAGAGGAGCCTAACTCTCTGTACCTTTCATCATCAGTTCCTTCCTTTTTCCCTCCTTCCCTCCCCCTCCCCTTCCCTTCTCCTTCTCCAGCACATACTGGATTTTCTTTAGTGAACTTTGGCAATGTTGTTCATGTACAGAGCACAATATAGTAGCTCACTGTACTGAGAAGCTTAAGCACTTCATACTTGCTATCTCCTTCTACTGACTTTTCATCACCTTCTTGAAGGAACCTCAGTCATTTTGACCCTCCTCAAAGAGATCACAGATGCAGTCACAACAACAGGGCAGAACCTAAGTGACTCTTTGCCTTGAGAATGCAAGACACAAAGTTTAAATGCCAGCTCACTTTTAGCTTTTTTATAATTATTACAAAATAATTACCAAATCCCAAAATGTATTCAGCTAATATTGCAAAACCATGTTCTTCCTCACCACATTTAAGGGCTGTAGGCAGTTACAATACACCCTGGTAGCTTTCCACTTAGCCTTCTCATTAATGGTGTCCACATGCTCTCCCAACTTGACTGCCGTCCACATTAACTCCTTATTTCCCTCCAGATGCAGCCATGTAACAAAGAATTACTTTTGATCAATGACATGTCATATTTGTGAAGGTCTCATGAGGTCAGACCACTTCCTTGTGTCACAACTGTCTTGATCTGTTCAAGGGAATTCCATGGTGTTTTGACAGCGATACAATCCCCAGAAATCTCTCAAAATCCAGTCTACTGGTGATTTGGATTCACATTTATTTCATCAATTTGAAAACACTTTTCTGCAAACCCACATTCAGACTCTGTCCTGAGAGTAATTAATATTTTCCCCAACAGCTGTAGTGTTTAGCCTTCCTTTCAACACTTACCTACTCTAAAACTCAAGGGCTATGAAGAATCCTGATCTTTTTACACCTGCCCAATAACGTATAACTTCAGGTTTCAAGTTATCCTGAGAACTTTCAGTATTTTTTGCCTAAAACATTTGGTTATGTCAATATCACTAATTCTATTGAATAAAAGTAGTTTACCCCTTTTCAATAATATTTTCAATAATAATATAAGTTGTGTCTTATGTAATTTTAATAAAAGATAGTTTCCACAAGAATCAACATTTATCAAAATAAATATCTTTCAGTTAAAATGTATTTAAATACACCTTGATTTTAAGATTGACCTATTTGTGTAAGAGGTATAAAAACTTTTATAAATAATCAGATATAAAGTAATTGCTGATGTGTTCACCAGTGAATATTTTATAAAAGACACAAAACAAAACTTCTACACATATTATTTACTTAAGTATAGAACTTCGAGCCAAAATTTTATATCTATGAACTGATTTTGAAGGAAACACTCATTGAGTGAGTTACCTTTATCAGTGCTGGGCAGAGGTTAAAGAATAGCCTGTGGTTGAACATTTTAAATCTCTCTGGAAGATGCCAGTTCTGAATGATCTCTTCATCGGATATCACATGGTGGTCCAGGGCTTTTAGAGGCCACATACTATTGACAAGAACATGCCTATAGCCTTTTTTCAGGCTCACTGGGCAGTCAAACATGGTCAGCACAATGAGGCTTGCACAAGCCGCTAATACACAGATGTTTTTCAGCTTGGCAAACCCATTGTCATGAAGATAGAGGAGTTTTAAGTTCTTAAGTCCACTCCAAAAGTTCTTCTCTGGAAGAGTCTTTATCTGAAATAATATTTAAAATAAGTATGATTCATTAAAAACTCCATGGGAAAAAATGGTAAAATATTTAATAACAAAATAAAATTCAGTGTTTTGCAAATGGGTAGTGTCTAAAAAATAACCAAAACCAGAATTTCCAATTACCTAAATAATGACTGAAAAAACATGATACAGTGGGTATTTGGAAGAACAAACATTTAGTAATATAATGAATGTACAGACACACTCACAGGTCTGTAGAGATATAGATCTTTCCATGAAAATTCCTTACTACAATTCCAAATGAGGCTCCTCACATAAAAAATTTAAAACTGCAAACATACTATTAATCCAGAAGTCCCAGAACTCTTGCTGGGCACTCACAGCTGTCAGTGAATCCAGGGAAGCCACCACCCTCTTCTGGCCGCCATGGACACTTAGGCTCACAAACATACACAGACACACAAATATACATGTACACAAAATAAATCTTTAAAAAGAAATGAAACATAGAATAGAAGACAGCTCAGTGTCTGAGAGTGTTTACTGATCTTCCAATGCTTGAGTTCAGTTCCCAGAGACCATGTAGGATAGATCACAACCTCTCTAACTCCAGCTAGAGAATCTGATACCCTATTCTGGCCTTTGTGGGAAGCTACACACATATGACATAGATACAGAGAGACATACATAATTTTAAAAGAGGTAAAGTACAACATATCATGCATCTTTATAAAATTTCACTTAAAATTTCTGGATTACATGCCATGATTTTTTTCTACACACATTATTTTATTTATTTATGTATTTATTATTTACGTACTTTTTGGATTTTCTTTATATTTTCAATGGATGGGAAGTGTGGTGGTTTGAAAGAAAAGCTGGCTTTCAATTTTCCTTTTGCCCAGTATTTTCTCACTATGCTCCCTTTCCTCCATTTTAGAATGGTAATATATATCCTGTGCATTATATGTTAAAAGTATATGATTAATAATTTTGATTTTGATTTTACAGGAGATTACAATTAAGAAACTCCATGAGTCTCAGAAGAGATTTTGAGCTTTGGACTTTTAAATAGGACTGAGACTGCATTAGACTACAGGGACATTTGAAGATGGACTAATGATATGGCTACAAGCTGGTGGGGTCCAGGAAATAAATAGAATGTGCTGGTGTGAAGGCAAATGGCCCTCATAGCCCCATAGGGAGTGGGCACTACTAGGAGGTATGGCCTTACTGAAGTAAGTTTGGCTTTGTTGGAGTAGGTGTGCCACTAGAAGGTGGGCTTTGAGGTCTCAGATGCTCAAGCCATCCCTAGTGTGACTAACTTGCCATTTGGCCCTAGAACTCTCAGCTCCACGTCTGCCTGCACATTCTCATGCTTCTGACTATGATGATAAAGGACAAAACATCTAAACTGTAAGCAGGTCCTAATTAATTGTTTCCCTTTGTAAGACTTGTCATGGGCCAGGTAGTGGTGGCACCGCCTTTACTCCCAACACTCAGGAAGCAAAGGTAGATGGATCTCTATGACTTTATGGTCAGCCTGGTCTACAGACTGATTTCTAGGACAGCCAAAGTCTGGTTTCCATGGAGATCCAGTTTGATGAGCTTTATGCAGCTCTGCAGTGGCTGAATGTCAGTGATAAAGTCATTAGAGAAGATGCACACTCTCAGGGAGATGCAGGACTGCAGGGTCTCCATGGACTTCAGATGGAGTGCACTGTACTTTACAAACACAAAGTCTTTCTGATTTTCTATTATATTCTCATTGTAGTGCCTCCATTCTTCGTGACTCGTAAGTTCTTCTGTTATTGTTCCATGAAACATCTAGGAAAGATGGAGATTAATGTTTAAGAATGACTCTGGAGGCTGGAGAAATGGCTCAGCTGTTCAAATCACTTGCTATCATTGTAGAAGACCTGAATGTGGTTCCCAGCGCCAACATGGCAGCTCAAATTTCCTATAACTCCAGCTCCAGGAGATCTGACACCCTCTTTGTGACTGCTAAGGGTATCCATATGCACATGTCATATACATATGGACAAAAACATACACAGCACACATAAATTTTTAAGATATAAATATTTATGAAGTATTACTTTCATGAATAAAAGTCTACTTGAAAATAAAACAAAACATTTGCTAATACACAGGGATAATAAACATGGGTAAAATAATGCCAAAAAGAATATTTAATCCCCGTAGAATCATCTATTTCACAATATCTTAAATGTCTAATGTTGAAAAATTACCAGCGTCCTCACCAATAATCTAATCAGTGAAAGGAAGATAAAACCTCATTTTCCACAGAATAGAGATCATACAATTTACAAAATAATCATTTCTACACAAGACATCAAACAAGAGACAAACAAAAGTCCACATGACTATAGCATCCATCACTGTTCTGGTCTAAATTAAATGTTTGATAAGAAGCACTATAAAGTATTAATAAGTTGATAAAAGTCCAACCTTTGTGGAAGAGGCTGGTAAACATAGCCATAGGAAGTGAAGGCCATACACACACACTGACACTTCCTGAAGAAAGGTAGCCATCTTTAATGTTTGTCTTTAATGCTCTACCAGAAAACTAGTATTAAGAGATATAATTCATTTGGAGTTTGAATCTAAAACTTTTAAATTAATGATTTATTATATATACTTTTATGGTACCTTCCATATCCATGATTTTCTTCTCATTATGGGGTAATTTCATATATTATAGAAGGCATTAAACATTATCTTCAGGAGGACCCATAAGCATGAATGGTCTACCTGGTGGCTTTTTTACAAAAGAAGCTATCCTTCCCAATAGAAGAACCTGTTTCTACCACCAGCAGATAAACTAAATCTACTTAATCCCAAAAAAATAAATATGAAAATTTATATGAAGCTAATATCAAGACAACAGATTCTTCAGTGTCCTGGCCTAACGCTATAATCCTCAGACTCTATTGCCACCTAATGAAATCCAGTCTCTAGTCTATCATATTGGGTCACAGAGCTAAAGGGCAAGATCTTTAAATCAAGAAGTTTATGGACATTCTGACAGAGGTTATCTTAAATTACAAATGAATCATTTTTTCAAATTCAAAGCCACACACCTGGAACAAGTATCTATATCTCTATGACACATTTAAGTTCTGTAGACCCAGAAATGGAAGGTGTACCTATATTTGTCTCATTCACTTTAAGTACACAACTATGGAATTCTCTCCTTTGTTTCTTCCAAAAACCTACTTTTTCCATTTTGGTGTAAAGTTTGGCTAACTTTAGATGATGACATGGGTTAAGAGCACCATGCACACAACAAACCAGAATGGCATGTTTCAAAGTGAAAAATATGTGTACTTCCATTTAATGGAGCAAGTAACTATTCCACAAGGGATTACAGAGTAAGAGTCATGCAATAAATGTGTAACTTTTGACATGATCATGTGATTTATTTTGAATATTTTCGTACAATATACTTTGATCATATTCCTTCCCCTACCCCAACACCACTTCCCAGACCCCACAAACTTCATTTTCCCTCTTTAAAAAACAACACCAAAACAAGGGAAACTTCACATGTACATAAGCCAAATAAACAACAAAACATGAATTCTATTTTGGGTTGGCCAACTATTCTTGTGTATAAATGGGCTTATATTTGAAAATGTTGGAATCCATGATGGTGGAGTAAAGGCATGGCGGAGTGGATAACTAAGAGCTTTCATCTTGATCTGAAAGTAGGAGGCAGAGAGGGCACACTGAGAATGCTGTATGGAAACCTAACCCAAGAGACACACATCCTCCAACAAGGACACATCTCCTACTTTTCTAAAAAGTTCATTTAACTTGAGACCAAGTATTCAAATATAGGAGCCATTATCATTCAAACCACCACAGTGCTAGAAGACACTATACATGCTACCAGAGGAGAAACATTCTCAGCAGTCATACCGAGCTATGAAACTTGTGAGCTACAATAATGGCAGGTGGGTACCAGTACAATAGTGGCCTAAATGGTATAGCAGTAACCATCCACTTTAAAATTTGATTTAAGATCGCCTCTATGAGATGTAACACAAGCATGACCTTTTAAGAAAGACAAAAACTTCGCACTACCATAGGTCATGGGCTCTGGGGAAAATCCACTGTTATCCTGTTAAAAAGACATAGCAATAACATGACTCATAATGACATGTTGCTGTGACCATAGAGCAATGTCTCATTCAACCCTCGGTGGAAAAGCTTCCCCTTGCAGTAAATGGTAACTTGCACAGAGGCTCACTCTTAGACAACATGCAGAGTGTGAGAAACTCTGGAACACTCTGATGTAAATAGAACACTTTTATCACATGTTTCCTGCAAATGGTGTTTTTCTGTTCTTTTAGATCAACAGAGAAACTGAGAAGTATAGTCTTCCCACCAGGGCTCCTTGACATCAAAGTTCTCCATTATTAGCACCGCAGAGTAATGTATATTTTTTATAGTGAAGAACTGGAATCTGCAGGCTACTACTAAAGTGTCTATGTTACAGCAGAGTCCACACTTGTCACTGTATATTCTATGGTCTTCAATAACTATGAATTGACATGTACTTGTTGTCATTATTGTATCACATGGATAGTTCTATCATATGGACAGTATGAAGTTCTAAAAACACTCTTGACCTTTCATTTACTGTTTGTCCAGCTCCAGACAACCCTGGTCTTTATACTGTTTCCATAGTTTTATCTTTCCCAGAATGTCATATTACAATCACAAGTTAAGGGCATATAAAATGCATCCTTTTAGATCACCCCTTTTTACTTCATAATGCACATTTAAGCACCCTTGATATTTTTCTCTTATTTTATTAGCTCTTTAAGTATTTTGTATTTTGATCCCATTTAGCCCCTTCCCCAATTCTTCCCAGATCTACTTCCCCTTCCTCACCCACCTTACTTTGTATCTTTTTATTCAAACCCTTCGCAGGCAGTTGCTGCTGCCCATATACACTTGTATGTGTGTAGCTTTCCCCTGACATGTTGTCAAACTGCAAGATGCTTCACAATTAAAGAAAACTGACTGTTTCACAGCAGCTATCAATTCCCAATATATAGCTCTTTAGCTAGAGCAGGGACTCCCCACCTCCACTTTCAATGCTGAAATTATATCTGGTTGTCCTTGAGCAGATACTACGCATTCTTTCACAACTGCTGTGAGTTCATTTCTGCAACTGTCCTGCTCTGTCCATTAAACACTGTGTCATTGTAGTCATCGACCAACAATGGCTCTTACACTGATTTGAACCCTTAAGCCTTTGGAGGATTCATGTAACATTGGTGTACCATTTAGGACTGACCATTGTTCTGGCTCTTTTTCTCTGCACCTTAACCAGTTTATACTGTTTCTGTTAATTGTCACCTACTGGAGGAAGAAGCTTCTCTGATGAGGGATGAGAGATGCAATAACCTATGGTGTAATGATGTCACTAGGATTCACTTTAACACTTTCTATTTACCAGAGTAATATAGCAAATTCTCCAGTGAAATTCATTTTAGGATGGGATGTGACTCATCAGTCAAACACCGGCCTAGTATTTCCAAGGAACTCTTTTGATGTACAGCATTTAATGTAACTCATCTTTAAAGCACAAAGAAACATTACATTTCATGGATATAGCATATTTTAGCAATCCAGTGACCTATTAAAGAGATATTAGCTGGCTTAAAGCTTGGGAGATTACAAAGTCGATACAAGCAAATCAAGGAGCTTCCTTTCTCCATCATATAATATGCTTCATATAATATGCTTTGTCCTGTGATGAACTGCCTCTATCTTTGTAATCAGCTGTTCTATTTTGTTTCCATCAGCAACAAGTTGAGAAATTATTCCTTCACATTCTTACTAGTATTTGGTGTATAGGTTTCCTGAATCATGGCCAGTCTGAAAGCTATACAAAGGTACCTCACTTTTCAAATTTACAATTCCTACAGATGTATGATGCTGAACATCTTTCTATATGCTTGTTTGTCATCTGAGTGTGTCCTTTCAGGAGCCATTTTTCAGTTCCTTTGTCCATATTTTGTATTTTGGTTTGTGGCCATCTTATTGATGCATTTGAATACCTTGTATTATTCTGGATATCAGTGTTTCATAAGTTATGTGTTTTACAATGTTTTCTCCAAGACAATCACTTGAGTTGCTATTTTCTTAATTCTTTTTGTCCAACACATAAAATCATATTTTTTAAAAACATGATTTATAGAATCAACATCCATCCACATTCACCATTAAGATTCCATCTCTCTATCCAAATGAAAGTGACTTTCTGTTTCACTGCATCAGTATAAAAATTATATATATATATATATATATATATATATATATATATAATTTTGTATAGCCATGCCACTGTATATAAAGCTTTTTATTTCAAATTATTTATCAAACTGACCATTCATCTCATCTACTGGAAAACATCTTTTTAGACAATATAATATATGTATTCAAACAGCCTTATCTCTCTTCTTTTGTTAAAGTTCACTGTGTCCATTTCAAGCTGCCAATATAGTCAGGTGTGAGGCTATCCACTGAAGCATGACTTATCTATCAGAGGTCACAGCCTTAAAGAAAATTGATTCACCCTCTCCTAGCAGCTAAGAAAGGCCCATTGCCCTCAGCTAGGAGTAGGACTTGTACAAGCTATAATGACTGACCTGGCAAGATATATCTTCTGGTGCAATAATGAAAAGAATTTCATAGGGGGTAACCAACAACTTTCTGATTTGAATTTAAGGATATCTCATCCTCCATATGATACAGCCCATACCAGGTACTGTTACTGGAACCAAGAACCTGTGGACAGATAGCTCATGAGGCTCTACTGGAGAACCTACTACTATTAATCTGATGAACAGATAGCATTAAACCAAGTCCTAATGATATTCACTAGAATAAAAGATCAGTTCCTCTCTCAGTCTACATCAGAAAAGTTTCGTTTTAAGTAGATGGCAGCTAACACAGAGACTCACAGCTGATCCATGTGTAGAGAAGAAGACTGTGCAATGCTCACATTGTGAAACTGATACATCCATATTACATGCTTTCCTCCCAAGGCTCAGGGGTCACTGGAGAAGGAGGATAAGAGCAAGAGGAGGTGGAGACTGTTTTCAAGATACAGAAGGGCAGCTGCACTCATGAACTCACAGCAGTTGTGACAGCATGCACAAGGCCTGTACAAGCTCAAGACAGAAAATTCCAGCATGGAATGGGAAGGAGGACATGATGTCCCATATGATGTTTTAAAATTTGGTTACTTTTTGTTTTCTGCTTTTGAGAATGTATGGTACTCAAAATGTACACCTTTTGACTTTTATTATTCCCTTTGGATCTCAACCTAGTTCTGTAGCTGAAAATAAATTCCATCTATTTTGATAACTCACAAACATTTCTAGCCAGACCTGTCTTGATCTCCAGAACCACATACATAGTGCACACAAACACACACAACATTTCCACTACATATGCACACATTTGTTCTACATATCCAATATTAAATTAAAGCTCTTCTGAGTTCACTATTCTTCCCTGGGCATACCTTTCCTCATCCCATTTGATGGTCATATTATCCACCATCAGGCATCTTTTTACTAATTTCTCTGACATTCCTTACTCATTTAGTGGGCAGGGGTTGATGGTTTTACCTTTACAATGTGTGTAGAATCTAAGAATTTCTCCCCATTTCTCATTATTATGTTTTACATTTCAACCAACTCTTTCCTGTTTGTGCTACCACAGTAGCCTCCAAATAAAGCTCTCTGTTTGTGTTACTGTAGTAGCATGCAAATAAAACTCTCTGCTTATAGTCCTGACCTTCCTCTATTGACAGATTTCAGTGTGTCCCCTTTAAACATAATATTCTGTGTAAGATTTTAATGAAGAAAAACTTCTCAATTGTAGGGAATGTTAGGATTTCTCGTTTTCAGACTGAAATGTCTTAAATGTTGTTACGCACTATGTTCTATGTGTAAAATTAAAGAGATTAATCTGTAGAACTCGTTATAAACTACACACTCTACAAGAGAAATACAATGATAGTGTGTCCAATAAGGCTGACTCTTCCCAATATTGGCCACCTTTGGTAGAATCTCGTAGAAGCAAAGTGAACACAACTGAGCTGCTGCTGACTAAAGGCACAAGTTCAAGACTGCTTGGGAGGTTGGCAGACTGAAGGGAGCAGGGTAGCCTGGCCAGCCATAAAGCAACCGCATGGACAGGACCCGAGCCGGCGGTTCTGTGACCCATTCTGACAGGAATGGGGGCTCAATGAGGGCAGGTCACCTCAGCGTCTGGGTGATGGTTCCACAACCATGTGCAGGTCGGTCCTCTGAAGCGTGCCGCGGGCTGTCAGATGTGGCAAGGCGGGAACCCACAGCCCACGCCCCGCGCTTCCCGCCACAGCTAGGTACCCATCCGCCCCACAGAACGTTGCCAGGGAAACGCCGCTTGCGCAAGCTCACACCATCCCAGCCCTCTCTGACTGAGGGAGATTCCAGGGATGAGGTGACGTGGCGTGCACGCCGGGGGCGGGGCGCGCGTTTCGGAGCGCGCATGCGTGCGACGTGGGCTCCCGGAAGTCGGACCATGGAGTCTCTCCGAGAATCCACCCTGCAGAAGCTGCAGAGGTTCTCCGAGCTGAGAGGTACCGCGTCGGAACTGAGATCTCTGGGCCCGTGCACGGAGAGCGCCTTCCTGAGGACCCCGCGGCCGCTTCCTGTCGTTGCCCCTTCCTGTCTGCCCTGTTCCGCCTGTCTTTGCCTTCTGCCGCTGTCGCTCTCTGCGTTCCTAATTTTACTTAGGTGTCAGGAAGGAGCGATAAGAATTACTAACGTGGCTTATCAGGCTGTGACTGTAACTAGTGCACCGCTCAGCTCATTGGTAGAAGTCATTTATTTTACTTACATAGTCTGAAGTAGTTTTTACCTTGTTTCTCCCCTTTTCCCCAACCCCTGCATAACTCCAGTTTATGCCTGTGTAAACTCCAATATGAAGACAACCATGGCTTTACAGTTGCTAAATGTATGTTTAGCCTTTAAAGGAAAAACAGAGGAGCGCTTGCCTTTCTATGAACTTCTGTCTGATAAAATTGGTATTTGTGACTACCGGAAAAGTAGAGATTTTTATGTGGATATCAGAATGTTTGGAATTATTAAATGTTAGCTAACTAGCTCATTTCTTTATCTCTCTTCTCACTCCCTCTCCCCTTCCTTTACTCCCTCCTCCTCTCTGTCTCTCTCTCTCTCTCTCTCTCTCTCTCTCTCTCTCTCTCTCTCTGTCCACTCCCTCTGTCCCTCCCTCTCTATTTGTTAAAACCCTATTAATATTTTTGTTGGTAAAGAAGAGAGGGCCACTGTTTACTAAAAGTGCCTAATGTCATTTAATGAGGTCACCAGGGAGTTTGATCCTGAGGTTTTGTTTTTGTTTTGTTTTGTTTTTTTGTAGTATTCTGGTGGCTTATGCAAGTTTAGTTTGGTCATCATAAGTTAATAACAGTAGTAAGAGCTGGGCCTGGTGCTGTAAGACTACTGTCACCTCCTTGGGAGGCTGACGCAGCAGGAGCAAATTTCAAGACCTACCTGGATTACAGGATGAGTTCAGGGCCACCCTGTCAAGTAGTAAGATACTAGACAGATAAATAGATGGGGGAGAGAGAGAGAGAGAGGGAGATGGATGGATGGATGGATGGATATAGATGGATGGATATGGATGGATATAGATGGATGGATATTGATGGATGGATATAGATGGATGGATGGATGAATAGACAGATGGATGATGGTTGAGAATACTGATCAATGATAGATTGCTTTCCTGGCATACATAGGGCTCTGTGATTAGTTCCCATTACCACAAAGAATTTTAAAAACAAAAAAGAGAAAGAAAAAGTGAATAAGCAACAATTTTAAAAGACCATATTTCTAAACAGAAACATGGAAGGAATGGATCCTTGAGTTGATATTTCTCAGCCAGGAAACATTAAGGACCTAAGTAAACTTGCTTTTGGATGCTAACAGTTGTTTGTTTTGTATCCTCTTCTTATTTGGGAAGATGGTAGTGATTATCCTTTTGTCCTCCCCTCTTCTGAAATAGGCAAGTTTATAATAGAGAATTCTGATAGTACTTTTTAAAGACCTTGCTTTTTCTCTAATAGGCAAACATGTGGCAGCTGGAGAATTCTGGGATGTAGTTGCATTAACAGCTGCAGATGAAGAGCAGGCGCTTGCTTACAGGCGACAGTTGTCAGAGAAGTTGAAGAGAAAGGAATTGCCCCTTGGCGTTCAGTATCACGTTTTTGCTGATCCTCCTGGAACCAAAATTGGTATACACTTCATGGGGATGTTTATAACAGATTCTGAGCAAAATAGTAACTGAAAGATAAGTTTTCTGTGCTTAGAATTTATAAACTATCTCTACACACTTGAAAAACTTTAAGAAAATTGACTCTTAACAAAAGTCCAAATAAATGTTCTGAACCACTGTGTTACAGGGAAACTTATCCAGAATATTATTTAAAAGAATTTCTTTGCTTCAGTGCAATTTACACTAGATCTCAATAGAAGTTCTTATAAGGTATTTCCCACCCCAGTAGTTTCTTGAAGTAGTTACAGAAAGAAAACAAATCAAGGAACTTGTGTATATGCTTGGCCTCTTAGAACCAAAATATGGATACAAACAAACCAGATCCAGTCACTTAAAGTACCATACAATATTTACTTAAACCCTGGTTTAATTCAACTTTGTCATCATTGCAAATTAATAAATTATATTTTAACTTTGATTCCTTAAGGAGAGAGTTGCAAATAATTTCCTCTAGTTTTTTACTGTTTTTCATTAAAAGGTCAATATTTATCTTTTATTTACTTATTTATTTGCTGTGTTTAGCTTGTAAGTAGTATGATTTTTTAAAAAATCTGTATCTCTAAAATTGTAGCTCATATGATAAATAAAGCTACAGTCTTCATGCCGGAAACAGGATAAGTGTATATGGCATTGACATCCTGGTTATCCACTGCTGGTTTAATTCTCACAGGACTAGGGCAGCACTCTATACGTTGGGTCTTCTGTAGAGGAGGATTAGTTATACAGTATGCTAGTAATACTTGAAATATTGTACAACCAGGCTCTTACATTTAAAAAAAATCTAATGTGTTGGGATATGTGGAAGAATTCATTAACAAAGCTTTATGGTTGACAACTGCATATGAATTGTGCTTTTGAATTGTTTTTAAGGAAATGGAGGATCAACACTTTGTTCCCTTCAGTGTCTGGAAAGCCTCTATGGAGATAAGTGGAATTCTTTCATGGTCCTGCTAATTCACTCTGGTAACTTGTTGTTTATTCATGTACATTTCCCTGTGATTCTTCTACCTTGTGTCAAGGGTTGATTTCCTCCTTGACACATATCATGAGATGGGGCACAGTTGGTGGTAGTATGAAGCCAGTCACTGACGAGGTCTGACGTCCCTCTGTATGTATTTTAACTTTTAATCCTTCAGGCCAGCAGCCTTACTATATACTCTGACTCTAGATCTACTAGGCTGGTAGCCTTTTTACTTACTTTACTTCTAAATCTGGCAGGCTGGAGGTTGTAAAGAGAAAAACCTCATGACTTAGTTACTTACATTAGTGAAAAACTTCTGACACTTTTACTCAAAGACAAATAGCAACAACCCTGTCAGAGGTTCGGAGACTTATTAACTCCTTGTGAGCCAGTGAGAGAGAGAGAGAGAGAGAGAGAGAGAGAGAGAGAGAGAGAGAGAGACAGACATGCATTCCCACACATTTCATAGTATCAGTTCATACAGACAAATAATGAGACATACAGACATACATGTTCATACACATTCAAGGGAGCTCCCATCATGCATGCATATGCATACACATAAACACATGGACAAACAGACAGACAGACACATATTTGGTAGATGGTGGGAAGTTCCAACCTCACATCATTCCACACATAGACATACACACACACACATATATACATGTTTGGTGGATAGAGGATGGTTTTATTTCCCACACCATTCCACATTATTTCTTTTCTCCCTCAGTTTATATACTCCAGCAGTATATTGTATTTTTCTTTAAGAATAATTACAATGAGTATATGTGTAAAAACACATGTTCCCCAATACCTTCACATAACGAAAAGTTTTACATATTAGGGTGAAAAACAAATTCTGAAGAACCCATGTACTTTTTTTAAGCAACTAGTTATAGGTTAACAAAATGTGAGCAAGCAATGTAATTTTCTCATCCAGCACTTTCTTTACTAGCAGGCTGAAGTTTGCAGTTACAAAGAAAGAATCAATTATCTTAAAAGGCAGTCTTATAAAAATACTAAAATAATCACAAATCTAAACTTTTATATAAAAAACAATCAGTTACTTCTACTTTAAATCTTCAAGGTGCACATCTAATCATTAACAGTTTTATTAAGTCATATCAAGAAGCTGAGGGCAAAAAATGGGTACGAGGGATTAATCATCACTCTGACCATCAGCCCTGCCCGAGAAAGTCACATCAGCCAGGGTTACTTTGGGCTAGTGTTTTTGCTTGCTAACCTCCAAAAGTCCCCAGCTCAGTTATTGGCAGTGTACCCTTCTGAACTCAAGAATTGTTTCTTAAGTTTTTCTACATCAGAGTCCCTAGAAAAAAACAGTTTAACTTCACCTTACCAAATAATCAATTTTTCCAAATTCCTTCTAAAGGTAGTGGTCATTGCCAAGAGTCTATATCTCTAAGTTCTTTCTAAGGGTGGTGGTTGAATCATCAATCTGCTCCAGCAGCAGTGCCTATAAAAGATCAAGCATTTTATTGTAAGTGCCAGTGATGCTGCACAGTGAGGGGCTGGAAGCCCCCTGAGAGTTTTCATACAACTCCTAGATTGTAAGGGATGTGTTGTGAGGGCAGCAAGTAGAGCAAAACTCCACAACAGCATGAAGTCCTCAGGACATGTAGTCCTCAGGGCTCTGCCTCTCCAAGGAACACCCATCATGGCTTTGCTAACTGGTGGGTCATGCATCATGAGTTCTAGAGCTGTTCTCTTTTTCCTCCCACGGGCCCCCCCACGAATAACCTTTGACACCTTAGAGATCTTATCTCCCTTGCAAATGATTCCCCCTATGTATTATTTTGTCTTAAAATTCATTAGTGATATTTTACTTCGGAAACATGTTCATGTTTTTTTTCTTTTGTTATGGGAAGCATGTTCATTTTTTTCTTTTGTTATGTTCAATGTGTAAGTAGTATCATTTTTCAAAAGTTATTATTAACACTGTAGATTATGTACATCAACTTTTAGGGATATTTGATCATTTCACTTTTGGTTTACAAATAGAAAAATAATTTTTTACAAAACCCATGAAATGTGAATGTTTCTCAGGAATCTTAAGGGGATTTTTGTTGTGGAAGAAAATGGATGATGATGATAATGCTTTTGTCAATACTTCTGTCTTGCCTTTTCTAAAATGATTGATAGCCAAAAGCTACAATACACAACAGTTTTAAAAACAAAATAAAAAGGAACAAAATAAAGAATTAACAAGTAAATATATATCTGAAAGCACAGTGAACATTTCAAAGGAGAAAAGTCAGAAAGACAATAGTGGGTAAGTTTTTAAATTCAGTACATAAAATTATATGAAATTTTTGGTCGCAAAGAAACTTCTGTGGTTTATCTCTATATTCTAGTGAGCTGGTGAAAAGTTTGCCAAAGCTTAGCATTGGCCTGGACCATATAATTTAGGATCTTTTATCACAGCTTAAAAGATGCTTTCTAGTTCTGAGTTGCATACACAGTAATATGACTCTTTGTACAGGTGACATCAACGTAATACATCCAAATCCTCATTTCAAGAAAAATTAAGAATATAGAACATTTCACTATCTGGTAGAATAAAGATTTTATATGAATTTAGTAAAATTCACTGGACATTAGAAAGTAAATAGGAATATAGAGAAAGATATAAGTAAAAAGAAATATAGTGGATCCTCTGAGTCCTGGTATTCCATGCATCTCTGCAGAGACTTAGACAACTATGGATAGAAAGTAATTGAAGGGAAATAAAGATGTGTCTATATCACATGTGGACTTGCCATAATGTCACTGCATAACCACTGTTTATATAAACATCACATTGTATTAGATGGTATAAACATTTCCAGTAAAATAGTGTGGGCTACATGCAAATATGGTGCCATTTCAGAATAGGGAAGTTAGTGTCCTCACATTTGGGTGTCTATTTGGGGTTGTACAGAGTGTCTACAAATGTGAGGAATGGTTATAGATAATTCTTTTAGTGTAAACTTTACTATTGTCTAGTGTTTGGAAAGGGGAAAAACTTAAAATCATTTTAGTTCTTATTTCTTGAACAGTGTACATATACAAAGTACTTTAAATATGTTATGATCTCATGATAGACCAGAGGACTGTAGGAAATCCCCAGGTAATGCGTAAGCATGCTCAGCAACAGTGGGCTCATTTATCAGACCCTTTCCTAATATATAAGTCTGCATTGCACTATACACCGGTTTTTTTGGTTTTGGTTTGTGTTTTTTTTTTTTAACATAAAAAGGATTTAAGACATTTAACGTGTTTAAGAGAACACGTTTTAGGAATTAGGACACTTTGATGTTCATCTTGGAAGGGAAAAGCTAATTTAAATGAAAAGGTAGTGTAATTAAAAAAAGTACTTAGGTAAATTTGCCTTTACTTTAAGTGTGTTTCATAAGTTGAAGATAATACATCATGATATGGATGTTTAACAGAGAGGTACATTTTGAAACTGTTAAACTGCATTAGTCTTTTACACATTTTTCTAAGAAATACATCCCTAATATATAACTTTAACCATAGTTGGAATGCATTGTTAGAAATGTGCATGAAAGATCAAATTTTAAATATGGTCCTTTTGTTAGTTATGCAATAGATTCTGAACACTCACTAGCCAGGCTTTGTGTCTCTAAATTATTTCCTGACCGAGACTCTTTTAAAATTGCATTACATCAGATTGCAATAAGAGAAACACTCTTTGATTTTTTTTTAAGTCTAGACTTCATAATTCTCCCCTGAATTTTGATTAGATACTTAGTACTAAATATCTTCACAGATGTGTTACACTGTAACTGATGCCATCAGATTTTGAAAATCTCTTAAAGAACATGTTTTTAAATACTTTACAAATTTTTTATAGGTGGCTACAGTCAACGCCTTCCCAATGCAAGTGCTTTAGGAAAAATCTTCACTGCCTTCCCACTTGGTGAACCCATTTATCAGATGTTGGAGGTAAAACTAGCCATGTACATGGATTTCCCCTCACATATGAGGCCTGGAGTTCTGGTTACCTGTGCAGATGATATTGAACTGTACAGTGTTGGGGACTGTGAGTACATTGTGTTTGACCAGCCTGGTTTTACTGCCCTAGCCCATCCTTCTAGTCTGGCTGTAGGTACCACACATGGAGTATTTGTCTTGGACTCTGCCCATTCCTTACAACATGCTGACCTTGAATATAGGCAATGCTACCGTTTCCTCCATAAGCCCAGCGTTGAGGACATGCATCGCTTTCATGCCGTGCATAGACCAGGAACCTTTGGTCAACAGGATTTGGCCGAGGGTAACACTGCCTTTCTACCACTGCAAACTGAGTATGTCTACACAGATAGCGTATTTTACATGGATCATAAGTCAGCCAAAAAGCTACTTGATTTTTATGAAAGTGTAGGCCCACTGAACTGTGAAATAGATGCTTATGGAGACTTTCTGCAGGCACTGGGTCCTGGAGCGACTGCAGAGTACACCAGGAATACATCACATGTTAGCAAAGAGGAGTCCCAGTTGTTGGACATGAGGCAAAAGATATTCCACCTCCTCAAAGGAACACCACTGAATGTTGTTGTTCTTAATAACTCCAGATTTTATCACATTGGAACAATGGAAGAATATCTCCTTCATTTCACTTCTGATAGTACCTTAAAGTCAGAGCTGGGCTTACAATCCACCGCATTCAGTGCCTGTCCAGATGTTTCTGAATGCTCCAGTGAAACATCCTGTGTCATTCACAGTGTACTGGATTCAGGATGCTGTGTGGCCCCTGGCTCACTTGTAGAGTATTCGAGACTGGGACCTGGGGTGTCCATTGGGGAAAACTGCATTATCAGCAGTTCTGCCCTAGCAAAAACTGTCCTGCCAGCATATTCTTTTGTTTGTTCTTTAAGTGTAAAGATAAATGGGCACTTAGAATATTCAACTATGGTGTTTGGCATTCACGACAACTTGAAAAACAGTGTTCAAACTCTGGCAGATATAAAGGCACTTCAGTTCTTTGGAGTCTGTTTTCTGTCTTGTTTAGACATTTGGAAACTTAAAGCTACAGAAGAACTGTTCTCGGGAAGTAAGACACACCTGAGCTTGTGGACCGCTCGCATTTTCCCTGTCTGCTCATCTCTGAATGAGTCTGTCATGGCATCCCTTGGGATGCTAAGTGCTGTAAGGAGCTGTTCACCATTCAGCCTTAACAACTTTAAGCTGGTGTCCATCCAGGAAATGCTCACCTACAAAGATGTACAAGATATGCTAGCTTATAGAGAGAAAATTTTTCTAGAAATTAGTTCAAATAGACAATCTGATTTAGAAAAATCTTAAATACCATATATTTGCCTATGAACAAGATTGCAAATGCAGGCATTTTCCATAGACCTCTGACTTTTTTTTTGCTTGTTTCAGTAATTCAATATAATAAAAATTATGTTTATATAACTATTACAGCATGATAATGAGAAAGGTGCAGATGACCACCTCTGCTGGAAGGACATTTCAGGATTAAATTCAGGAAAATGATGTTATTTTAGATGTTTGCTCTGTTTTTATTTATTGGTGAAGATCAATTTGTGGGGTGCGGTTTCATTAAAAAATAAATACTTCTGTTTTAAAGCATGATTTTCTAAATGTACCTTTAGTGCTTTTCTATCTTCTTTTGGAATTTGGTCCAACAAAGTTCTAGGTGTTACAGATGATTGTATTACTTTACTTGTTGCAGTGAGATAACAACAAAACATCGTTATACATTGTTAAAAGAAATGTCCTCTTTTTTTAATGAGATTTTGTTCTATTCTTATTTTATGTGTATGAGTGTATTATCTGCATGCTTGCGGTGCCCATACAGGCTAGAACAGCTGTTCTCATCCTGTGGATCACGATCCCTTGGGGGTCAAACAGTCCTTTTATAGGGGTCACCCGAGGTCACTGGAAAACACAAATATTTATATTAAGATTCATACAGCAAGTAGCAAAACTACAATTATGAAGCAGCGGCAAAAATTATTTTATGGTTGGAGATCACCACTGAAACCCAACCTTTTTCATTATTGAACACCTATTTATTAATAACTATATTAACTTATAAACATTCACTTAACTACTAACCCTAGGAATGACTACAACCCCTATTATCTGCCTGCTAAACCTATTGATAACTATTACAACTATTTTCATAACCTTTTAAAAGGATACAGTCTCTAGGGCAGGTCCTCAGTCGTCAGGAACACAGTCTCTGGGGTAGACCCTTTTATACACTTAGCAGTCTTCTGGAATATCTCAGACGTAGATCTGTCAGGGTAAATTGGCTATGGCATTTTCACCTTAAATAAGACTTGATTCTGCTCTCTGGGAGACCTCAGCCATCTGTAAGCCAACTTATTTCCTTTGTATCAGCAACTCTGCCACTCTGCCTCTGTCTTTAAAACCAGCCCCAGTTCTGTTCAGGCCACTGTTTGGACAGGCCAAACACCTCTAGGCAAAAGCTGAGCTGCAGGGTTTAGTCCTTGGCCTTTTGCTGTTTTGTTGAGGCTTTGTCTGCTCACCAGCTTTTTTCTGCGTTAGGGAGATCTGGCCATCAGTCCACCAGTACTTTCTCCATCAGAGGGTACAAACTACTCTTTGTCCTTTCTAGTGTGAGGACTTGCTAGCATCAGAGCTCTCTAACATGGGACCCCCTGGGCTCCATCCACTTGTTCTTAAAAGGGCTCTCTCCTTGTTCCACCTGGCATCAGCTTAATCTGGGCCCACTTAGCAGCGGAAAACAATGCCAGGCCCTAAACCTTGTTTTTAGTCCACAGACTCTCCTTGTTTCACCTATCTTCCTCCTTGTTTAGTTCATAGAGACTCCCCTCATTTCAGCTGACTTCATCCTTGTTTTTAGTCCATAAACTGATAAGCTAATTGCTCACAGCCAAGTTGATCTTTATTCCCCGGATTAAGAGACTATCAGAACCCCCTAGATATTTACTAAATCTAATTTATGTTAATCTATCTTCCCTTACACACTACAACATAAAGAACTGTATTAAATGGTCACAGCATTTAGAAAGGTTGAGAACCACTAGGCTAGAAGAAGGCATAGGATATTTTGGGACTGGAGTTATAGATGGTGATGACCTCCATGTTGGTTCTAGGAGTCCTTGGTCCTGTGAAAGTGCTATAAAATGATGTTTTATCTTGCCAAAATGAGATTTTAAAAAATGTGTGTATTATTTTATTCTTATACACTTGATTGCCATATTTTATAAAATGTCTACTTTTCCATTACTCTGAAATATAAGTAAGCACAGAGCCAAGTTGTCTGCTTACAAGTTGGTAGGAATAGGTGAGAGCCAGTGTTCACTTCACCATGCATTCATTGCTTAATCTTGTCTAAAGTAATCCTTCAACATATCTCTTAACTTGACATTGGGCATTTTGTTTTACATCATTTTGTGTCTATAATGGAATGATACTGAGAACAGACAGTTACTCAAAAAGAGGAAGTTAGAATAGGAAAGCTGAGAAAATACTCGAACAACTTCAGGGAAATGAAACTGGTGGAATTCCAGGTTATGTGCACCTATTTTGAAATAATCATATTAGTGAAATGTCTTTAGGTTGAAGTTTGCCATACTTGTGTTTAAATTACCTTAAGTAAACTATAAAAAAACTGCTTTGATAATTTTATTTATATAGAAATTTTCATTAAAATATATAATAAACAAGATATCTGTCAAAACCCCTCTTCTATATTATCTATATATGGGTATATATTTTTTTGAGGTTCTGAGGGATAAAGTGTGATACTGTTTGACAATTATTGATTTACTTACGGAGATCTCAATAGATGTTGAATGTTAATGAATGCTCAAGACTAATTTTACTTAAAGGGCTGTCAAGCATCAGAATTACGATTTCATGTTCTAAGAAAAAAAAGCATCATTATTAACAGAGTACCATCACTTCCTTGGTTACTTGAAATTTTTACATTTATCATAGGTATCTTGTAGGTACAGTTAGAGAATTTTATCATTTCTCTGTGTATATATACATAAAGGAACGAACAATATGTAATATACAGACATAATCAAAACATTCTGCCTTTTAGAGTCAAGATCTTACTCTCTTGAAGCACTCAGAAATCAACTCATATTTGTTAATAGACACCTTTCCCTGAGTGCCAGCCACTGTGATCTCAAGTGTATTGGCAAGGCTGCATTTTAAATTTTTCTTTGTTTTTAAGAATTTCATAAATGTATACAATGAATATGATCATATCTTTCCTTCATCCCCATACTCCCATGTACTCCCTGACATGTGTCCTTCCCAACTTCATGCCTTTTTTGTTTGTTTTAATAACCGACTAAGTCCAGTTAGTACTTGCCATCTATACATGGCTGTGGGGCCTCTCACTGGAACATGGCATACCTATCAGTAGTCATGTCCTCAAGAAAAGAATGATTCTCCTCCCTCTAGAAACTCAGTTCCAAATTACTCCCCGAAAAGGAGTGAGTTCTGTAGATTATCTACTTCCTATGCTGGAGTTTTTCTGGCTTGGTCTCCTGCAAGAAATCCAAAGTACTGTGAGCTCATGACTTTGACAGCCATGTCATGACTAGAAGTCAGCATTTCTTCCTCATCCTGCTCTTATATTTTTTGAAGCCTTTTCTTCGATGTTCCCTGAGCCTTGGTGGAAAAGGGTTTATAAAAATGTCTCATTTAGACACAACCACTCATTCTGTAATTCTCAGCACCTTGACCAGCTTACACATCTCCTTTTACATGACATTAAAACTATATTACATACTGCTGTTCCTCACCTTGGTCTATGTACATAAAAACTTCTGATCGCATGCTTCTGTGTACTAAAAGACAAGTCACCGCAGTCTGCTTGGGAACCAGTTCTGCTCCTATCTAAGTTGTCTTGTATCTATATGAGCAAAAGTAAAACAGACTTAGCACATCACTCAGGCCTGCCAATTTGGCAGTAGTTTGGCTGACCATCATTTTGAGCTAATGCAGAATATAAGGTAGAGGAATAATGAAATCTGAAGACTCCCCACTCTATTGATGAGTGCAAATATGAGCCAAAGGGAAAGAATGCTTCCCTTCCATGTGAAGAGCAGCATTGATGCCCATGTTGAAAGAGTCAGTCAGAAGACACCATTGTACATGCAGTAGCTAACACTGTTTCCTTCTAGGCTATTTCGGTCAGTGCTCTATGGTTTTGAAGCCTCCGAGTGTGAGGATCTCTAAGTCACTCAACATGAATCATGTCATTCAAACCACCTTTCCAACTGCAGTAACCTGTTGGTGTCCCTCTGTCTGTGTCTGTTGGCTGTATGTCTGTGGTTATTCTTCAACCATGATTTCATGTAATTCGGAAGCAATCTAACTTTACGTTATTTTTTTTTAGTAATCCACTAAGTCTGCTTTGAGCTGCCCATGTGTGCACGGTGTGGGACCATCTGCTGGAACACACCCAAGGGTCTGTAACTCTTCAAGCACTTATACATGCTGTGTTTGTGATCTGCTTGTTGAATCTCTAGACTCCTTCAAAGCTTTCAAGATTTTAACTGCAACAAACATCTTGTGAATAAGTCAGTGGCATATGAACGTCCACTCTTGTGCAGAATTTTGGGTGGCTCTAGTTAGTTTTAATTTATCATTCTCTTGCCCAGAAAAGAATTAAAGCATTTAAATTTTGAGACAATAATCTTTTAAAACACAGCTCTGTTGAAATCAACTGCTCATTTCATTTGCTGGTTGAGAAACATTATGCAGCTCAATGAAGTTTTACATGGGTGGTTTTCTTCCTATTGCTTGTAGCTTTGGGGTTTGGGAAAGTAAATTATAGCCACAAATGTGCTGTTTTTCAGAGGGATTTCAAAGTAATTGTAGTAAAACCTGAAACCCAGAAAACTACAAAAATATGATTATGTTTATTAATGGTCTGAATGCAAATTCTAATACGCTGCTGTACTGACAGAGCCATAAATTAACTTATAAATTTTCTAATTGCACTTCTCTGCAGTCAACTTTATTAAAGTTTAAGAAGGAATTATAATGGTTAAAGTTGGTGAACTTCTAATGAACAAAATCTAGTTCAGTGAAGAGCTGTTAGCAGAAAACTGCCTGTGAAAAAGGAGAAAGAAAAAGAGCTTTAATGACAATTTTTTCTTTCTTGTTGCAATTGGTGCATACACACACAGACACACACACAATAACACACACTGGTGCATACACACAGACACATACACACAGAGACACACATATACACACAGTGCATGTCATGGGTTCAACAACAGAAGTACTGACTTGTGAAAAGGTATGCAGGCTTCTACAGGTTATCTCTAGACTACAACCATGATGTAAAATGCTTTGCCAAGCTGAGGCCTTGAGTTTGATCCTCTGAATGGGAGAAGAGAATTGATTCTGACACATTGTCCTCTGACTCTACACACATACACATATAGTGGCACACACATACCCCCCCCACACACACACCACTAATATTAAATGATTTGTAAAAACTCAGCTATGCCATTTCCTCAGGATATATTCATTTATGTATTTTGTTCACTATTTTGAAATTGTCTACTAGCCAACATAGTATATCTAATATCAAATTTTACATTTAGATAAGCATTTGTTTACACCATTTCCCTTTCTGTCTGGAAAAATTAAAATAGACCTCACCATTCAGATTGCACTCTTCTCTCTGTAATGCTATACCCAATGAGCTTTTCAATCTATATAAATGATCCAACTATCCACAGAATTGCTCAGGGTAAAAATCCTAGGCTTCACCCATGACTGACATACTTTCCTTCAGCCATCCCATCCAGTTTTCCAGGGAGTGTACTCTTTGTTGAAATCACAACCAACTTCAAACTCTTTTGTCTATTACTGAGCTACTTTCATTACCAAATCTAATTAAACAGTCCTTTTTGTAAGTAATGAAATCCCTTCTACACAATAATAATAAACTAATTGAACTTTTATAATTGTGCATGAAGACAAGGCTATAAAGAGATTGCAAAGGGAAATATTATAGAAGATTAGCATCGAGTTTCATTGGACACTGAAAAGACCTGCCTTTAAATCCCGCTTTTCTGTGTTTAAGGACAGAGATTTATACCAGTCTCTAACACTGTGTTTTTCCATGTTCACTTGTGCCTGATGGTGATCTGAAATGTCTTTCCTATCCACATTGTCTTTTCTGTTTGCACACCGTGTAACCATATGCTAGCTGGAATTTTGTTAGATACAGGAAACATTACCTTAGACTAAGCTAAATTCCAGAGGTGAGGTGTCGAGATTTCCAAATTATCTGAAATTCTTGCGTCATGTATCATCACATACACATAACATGGCTAAAAGCACACTTTTCCTTCTAATGAGCTTGAAGGATGTGGCAAGTGGCTCTATCACAGTTTTGAGTGTATACATCTGGAATTCTTTTTCATACCTGTTGTATTCCCCCATTCTCAATAAAATAAACCATCTTTACACAAATTACATATTCAGCAAATTGCTTAGAATAATTTGAGCTACAAGGAAAGTAGTAGTAGAGAAAGGGTATGTCCCAGCCAGGACATCATAGAACTAACTATTAGTTTTCTTGGGAATCCTTCACCATCCTTATTGTCAAAAGTATATTCACTGGATATTTTACTTTAATCCAAATATTTTCCTTGCCAATTCCTCTCTTCTCTTGACCAATCCCTTTAATTAAACATGAGCACATTTGGTAAAATCTCTCAGAACCTAAATTGTTCTGACACTAATAAATTGCCCAGCCCTGCTTTCTCTCACTGTAGGCCATTGATTCTCCACCTGTGGGGTCACAACCACTTTGGAGTTGCATATCAGATGTCCTGTATATCAGATATTTACATTACGATCTATTACAGTAGCAAAATTATAGTTAGGAAGTAGCAACAAAATAAAGTTATGGTTGGGGTCACCACAGCATGAGGAACTGTGTTAAAGGATCACAACATTAGGAAGTTGAGAACCACTGATTTAGGGCTATCATCACACATCCAGACTCAAAAGGATCTTCAACAGAACCAAAGCCCTTTTCATAACCAAGATCCCCTTGCAGCTCCCTGCCCACAGATGATGTATTTAACCTGAAGAGGTGGGTGTGAGGTAGACTAGTGGAAAGACATGCTTGTGTGGTCATTTGAATGTTCCTGCCAGTACTGCAAACTCTTTCCAGATAACTGACTCTGCTTGGTGCTGGGTGATAATCCCTATGGCGACAGAAGGACTTTCCTTAGGCCAGATTGAAGTCTCATTTGGATAGATGTTTAGGCAATAAAGACCCATGAAAGCTCATTTTCATCAACTGAGTTTAAGACATTTTATCACCAAATTCCCTGGTGTAAGAAATGCCACAGGGCTGCTGGGTCCCAAATACCAAGCGTCCCAGTGTGACTTGAGAGGCTACAATCTGAAACTGGTTCTAGAGACAAGCACATTGCTCCGGAAATTATCTTCACAGTTGAGTTATTTATGAGTATTTTGTGTTTTCCAAAAGCATCACAATTTAACAATGACATTCCACTGAATGATTGAATGTGACATTTTTTTTTTGTAATATTTCATTCTTATAAGCAAGGACATCATTTCTTCCTCCTGTGTATTATCCTTTGCCTACACTAGCGGACTAGTCTCACAATACCACAAATCATTGATTTTTTCCAATTAAATAATTAAAAAGTCTTTCTCAACTCTTCAGCAGTTACTTCTGTGCTCCCCTTACACTAAAATCCCTGGAATAGATGAACTGAACTCCCATTCACTCCCCAGCACTATTCAGGTAGGTGGTTAGTCCTTATGGTGCCTTGAATGAGAATGTCTCCCATAGACTCTTGTATTTGAACACTTGGTCCCCAGCTGGTAATGTTGTTTGGGGGAGTTAGGGGTGCAAATATGACCTTGTTGGAGAAACTATGTCGTTGGAGGCTTTGAGGGATTAAGGACTGACAGTCCATAAGTGAAGCAGAGATAGAACAAAAGTCCTGATTCCCCAATCACAGCAAGGAGCTCTGTCATAAGACTGAAACATAGAGGTCATGACACATAAACCTTACCACTATAAGGATGCATGGGGAAGGGGCCATTGGAAAAGGGAGTTCTTTGGGCTGAGAATATCTGGATGGGGCTCACGGCTGAAGCTCAACTTCAAATTGCAGTAGTGACCTGCAGTTAGCTAAGGTCACTTTCACTGTGGAAGGAGGGATCTTAATGTCATGTCGCAGGGTTCACCAGAGCTTGCAAAGCCTAGACCAATCCCAAGACACTGTTTTATGTGGAGCTTTTTAAAAAACTTCTGATAATGCAAGATGAACATTAATGACAATAAAGTATACTACCATCCACATTTTAGTGGACTCAATCTGCAATAACACAGAAGAAATCATACTTTAATAAATGTGTCAATGAGTGACTTAGAGAAGCAATATTTTATAATACTGTCACAAATCTACATGATAATCCCGAGTGCCAGATTTCACTTTTGACTAGCTGAAAAAGCTAAAATATTCATAAATTTCACATGAAGCCAGATGGCTTCACACTGAATATGCATTTGAATGATCTCTTTACATTATTTATTTGAAGAAGTGAACAAAATATATTGTGGTACAAACTGCTAATAAGTTTGTTGAAGAAAGGAATCATGAATAACAGGTGTCCAATGATAACTGTATTTTACACTGAACACTGATTGCCCATGTATCTGTGAATTACAGTAAAAGCAATGTTATTTTTATTAGTCCCTGAAATATTCAGAATATAAAATAATGTGTTTGAAAGAAACTTTTCAATCAGGAAATTTTTATTTTATTTAAAATGTTCATAATTAAAATTAAATTGTAATTTTAAAATAATTTTCTTTGCTCTTTAAAATTTCAATGCATAGCACTTAAAGAAAAAAAGCCATTCTTATTAAGTGTACAGTTTTGAGGAATGTGCATTTTTTTCTTTTCCATGCCAAAATTACACATGAAATTTCAAACGAAAATGTAATTTCCACATTGGAAGTAGTTCCATGAATGTATTATGATAAAGAAGAATGACCATTTCTGTTCTTACCTCACAAGGTTTTGTTCTTATGTGCATGTTTGTGTACATATGTGTGTGTTGAAGACAGAGGACAACCTCAGGAACATCCTGAAAGATAGTGTCTCACCCTTATCCTGAAACTCACTGCTTAATGCCGGGACGGCTGGCCTGCAAACCACAGGGATTTGCCAGTCTCCACCTCCCCAGTGCTGGGATTACAAACAGGGCACTCTCTGAAGCTTTTATAAATGATTTGTGGGAATCAAACTCAGTTGTTCATGCATTTTGGGTGAGCACATTAGTCTTCATAAACAACTGCTGTGTTCCTTGTTAGATCTTCCCATTCTGTGTACATATATATATATATTCTGTGTACATATACATACACTCATACAACTATCTTACTTCCCTTGAAACCTTGTGATTGACCACCACTGTGTTGTAAACTTCACTGGGTAGTTCTGTGGTCAGAAGTCAGTATTTGTCTGTTCCTGGAGGTTGCCACTCAGCTCATGGCATCATACTTTCTCAACTGTCTGGCTGTTGGTTCAAGTTCACTGCCCTCAGTTAATTATAGTCTAGGAGTTTTTTATAGCCTGAGATAAATGCACCAGATCACAGAAATTCTACATTTGCTTCTGGAGGGAAGCTGAGAGGCCCTGCTCCTTGGTAAAAGCCTTAGACTAATTTAAAACTAATATACTTTCTCATCCACTGACCATTTTATACCTGGGGGGAAATTCATAATGACCATAATTATACCAATGATTTCTCAGAGTGCTTGATTTACTTTTTCTTTATTTTTCTGTCCTCTACACCAAGGCTACCTGGTCCATTGTACCCTTTGGTTGGAACAAAGGCTACCATGCTAACGTCTGGGTGAACTCTGCTTGAGACATATTCATAGGGAGCTTAATTGAATATATAAAAATTCTCCTCTGAGAATCCAAAAACTCAGAGTTCTCCAGATTCTCTGATTTCTCAGAATGGAAATCCCCACATTGCAAATCCTTAGAGTAGAACCATAGTCCATAGTTCACACACACTCCATTTTTTGAGCTTTATCATAAAATGATTTGCACATAAAACTTGATTGTTTTAGTTTTCAGTCTTCTGTGAACATGAGTTTTATAGTTTATGTAGTGTTTAAAAAACTAATCCATTTGAATTCATTTAAACATTAACTATGTTTTTTGACTAGTTAGTCACTATGTTCTCTAGTGATGGAATATTTTTGTTTGTAGAGAGCATTTAGAGAAAGGGATGGTGCTGCTGAATGATAGGACTATTCATGGAGTATAAGACCTAAAATCTCACATTTATTATGGGAATTAAAAAAAAAAGGTTCAAAATAAAGAAGTAGACCCCCCTGTAACCGAACTTTTTAATTATTATTTAACATTTATTTATTTATTACTATATTCACTTATAACAAATAACAACAATTTCTTAACTATTAATCCTACACATTCCTACAACCCCTTTAACCTATCCACTAAACCTATTGATAATTATTTTTCTAATCTTTTAGAATGATACAGTCTCTGGGGCAGGTCCTCAGTCGTCAGGAACACAGTCTTTGTTGTAGATTCTTTAGCGCACTTAGCAGTCCTTTTTCTGGATCTCTCAGATGCAGGTTCGTCAGGGTAAGTTGGTTATTACAGTCTCACTTTAAATAAGGTTTGATGCTTTCTTCTCTCTGGGAGACCCCAACCCCTTCACATCAGCAACTCTGCCGCTCTGCCTCAGAGTCCATAAAGCCAGGCACAGTATCCTTTAGGCCACAGTTCAGACAGATCAAATCCCTCTAGGCAAAAGCTGAGCCACAGGGTTTAGTCCTTGGCCTTTTGGTGTCTTGCTCAGGCTTTCTTTGCTCACCAACTTCTTTCTACCTCAGGGAGATCTGGCCATCAAATGATGGCCAACACTTTTTTCAGCAGGACTCTCACAGCTCTCATCAGGGGCCTCTTCTTCTTTTCATGGGGCTCCATGCCCTGTCCTTAAATAGGAGGAACTCTGTTTCAGCTTAATTTGGGCTCCTGTAGGGGTTAGATAAATTAGATTTAGAAAATATATAGGAGTTTCTGATACTGTCTCTTAATTCGGGGCCTGAAGAGCATTATCAGCATGAAGTCAGCAAAAGCAGGAAAGACTTAATAGACTGAAAAACAAGGTTGAAGTCAGGAAAACAGGAAAGACTCAATAGACTTGAAGAAACAAAGTATCTGGCCTGACATTGTTTTCAGCTGCTAAGTGGGCAGAGGCCAAATTAAGCTGAAACAGAGTTCCTCCTATTTAAGGACAGTGCATAGAGCCCAGAAAGAGAAGGGGCCCCTGATGCTAGAGAGCTCCAAGAGTCCTGCTGAAAAAAGGGCTGGCCATTGATTGCCAGCTGTCTCCCTGAAGCAGAAAGAAGCCGGTGAGCAAAGAAAGCCTGAGCAAGACACCAAAAGGCCAAGGACTGGACCCTGTGGCTCAGCTTTTGCCTGGAGGGGTTTGATCTGTCCGATCAGTGGCCTAGGGGAAACTGTGCCTGGCTTTAAGGACTGAGGCAGAGCAGCTGAGTTCCTGATTCAAAAGAAGTAAGTTGGCCTGCAGACGGCTGGGGTCTCCCACAGAGAAGAAAGCATGAAGCCTTATTTAAGGTGAGACTGCAATAACCAACTTACCCTGACAAACCTGCATCTGAGAGATCCAGAAAAAGGACTGCTAAGTGCGCTAAAGAATCTACAACAAAGACTGTGTTCCTGACAACTGAGGACCTGCCCCAGAGACTGTATCATTCTAAAAGGTTATGAAAGTAGTTGTTATAATTATCAATAAGTTTAGTGGATAGGTTAAAGGGGTTGTAGGAATTTATCGGATTAATAGTTAAGAAATTGTTGGTGTTTGTTATAAGTGAATTTAGTAATAAATAAATAAGTGTTAAATAATAATTTAAAAGTTCGGTTACAGGCTCTGCCAACTTAGCAGCTGAATACAGTGTCAGGCCAGATACTTTATTTCTTTAAGTCCATTAAGTCTTTCCTGTTTTTCTGACAACCTTGTTTTGTCAGTCAATTAAGTCTTTCCTGTTTTTCTGACTTTAACCTTGTTTTTCAGTCCATTAAGTATTTCCTGTTTTTCCTGACTTCAACCTTGTTTTTCAGTCCATTAAGTCTCCTGTTGGTTTCCTGTTTTTAGTCCACATGCTGATAATGATCTTCATGCCCCGAATTAAGAGACAATATCAGAAACCCCTATATATTTTCTAAATCTAATTTAATTTATCTAACTCCCTACACCCCCCACTCAGTCCATTCAAAATTAAACTTATGACAGATTGGACAGCCCATCTGCATGATGCCTGGGGAGTTGGGGTACATCATTATAAATCACTTCCAGAGGAAGTCAAAGTAGCGTATAAAGACAAAATTGTGTTCAATGTATGGATTTCATATTATAGAATGAATGTATACCTGTCCTTCACAGTCAAGGTCATATGACATAGACCTGATAGACACTGCTATAAACTTTGACTTCAAAAAATGAAACATATTTCAAATATTAATTTTGTGTCAGTCTTTGATAGACACAAGAGATATTTCATCACTCTTCCACATTACTGATGATAAGACAGAAAAAAAAGTCCCACCAATATGTGACTAGAATACACAATAAAGTGTGGGGTGTCATTGGAGTAGTCAGCCAAAGTTACTAGAAAAGACAGCCTTATTAGGGAAGATCCATTGGAACTGACCTAAAGGAAAGATAAGAACATTTCTGATTTTGTCATTGGGTGGGAAGACGTAGTGGAGAGGGTATTTGGGTCAGCATGAACTGCATATTTAAGTATGTAGAACTGAATGTAGGCAGGGCTAGAAAAACTTCACAAAGACATAACAAACATTGACTAGAAACTTTAATATTTACTCCGACCTGAAATTTAAATTACCAAACTTTAATTTTAAAGATGCATTTTATATTCTCTTCTAAGAACAATGTCTAGGAAATGTTTTTGTTTAAATGTAAACATCACTTCTTGTCTTTACAAGAATTCATTATGCATATAGACCTAAAGATTTCCTATGCAGGTGATCCCTTTGATACCAAAATGGAACTGTAGGGGCTGCTGTTGTGTCCATGTGTGTTTGGGTACTCAGCTTCTCTACACAAACATCCTCTGTCATGGCTCTTAGAAATAACATCTCAACAATCAAAGTGTTTCCATAAATTTGTATTTGATAGTACATCAAATATTAGCTAAAATAATGACATTGTCTTCAAAGTTTTTCAGTGAATGCAAATGAAATATGCTCCTAGCTAAGCAGAGAAAAATGCCCAAATTGAACAACAATCTAACTCTGTCCTTATCACCACTGTGAGCTCACTACCATCCATGTGAGACACTCCAGGTGATATGACCCGAGGTGGCTTCATCAAAGTTGCTAAGAGATATTTTTAAAAGAGAAAGAAAATAATCTTTCCAAAATGTGTAAAACATGCTGTCTGCCAACTATGCTGTCAAGGAACTTCTAATGAAATTATTTAAAGCACATCTAAAAAAAGCATGTACAAGACACCCCTGTGGCCAAAATACATATGTCATAAGAACAATAGCCTTATTTCTAATAAAAATGCTCCCTCTTTTATGATAATGAGACATCTCTAAGATAATCTCAACAGATTTAAGGAAGAAAACACTTAATTTCATTTTTTTCTTTTAAAATTATGATGTCTCTGTTTAAGTCACTCATCTTCCTCAATGTACCATGAATTTACATGTAATCTACATGTTCCTCCCATTTGTCAAAAACTCATTGGCCTCTGCACTCCCAAGTCTTCTCTCCCCCGCAGCAATGATCTTCTTGGCGTCTTTGCTCTTCTGGGCTGTCTTGGCTTAATGGTTTTCATCTTAAAACTTATTATTTTTATGCTCATATTTCCCACCATCGCTGCCACTTTATGTATAATTCCTCTGTCATTTGGTATTTATGACTTTGCCTAACTTAGCCTCATCAATTTTACTCTCAAGAAAAAAAAGCCAAGATGAAATTTAAATTGCTTTGGTCCCATCAGTTTTGTTTAATTTGTTTTACTGTGTAGAGCAATAATGGAGATTTTAATGAACATCGTCTTAATAATTTCTCTGAATCCTCTGAAGTGATATAATGATCTAAATAGTGTCCAGCTCTCAATTTATCATATGTTGGAGATTAAACAGGTTTTTTTTTAGGTTTTTCCTCTAAGATTATTTAAAACTTCAGAAGCAGCAAGATGTATTTCTGTGATTCTGCTTCTATTACCAGCCCATCTTAACATCTTCCTCTTCTTAAACTGTATATTGTGCATGTTTTCCTCACCAGCTATCACCAATGGCTCAAGAGCACATTAGATGCTCAGACCACACTACGTTCTGCTTAAGCTCTCGGGCCGTGAAATGTGGCTCTTATTTCTTGCAGGCAAGCTGCACAAAGCACTTTCTTTGGCACTTTGCTTTGTTTATTCTTAATTCAACTCATTGTAGATACAAAGATTCTAATGTTGAGGAACAATATTAAGTCCAACAGTGCCGACAACATAGCTCATCAGGTAAAGATATATGCCATACAAGCCTGACACATTGTTTAACCCTGAGAACCCACAAAAAACTGGGTTTCAAAAAAAAAAACCAGTTGCATACCTCATAGTCCAGTTAGTCGGGAGCTTTGAGTCAGAGAACAGACTGTGGGCTAGCCTGGACTCCCAGTGCAGCAATAGGAATTATAACAAACTGCCTCAAGGCAGGGGGAGATGAAAACTGACTCCTGACAGTTGTTCTCTGGCTTCCACACCCATGCCATGGCATGCAGAGACAGGTGCACACACATGAACACACAAGCACATGAACATAATAAATAAATGATAGATAGATAGATAGATACATAGATACATAGATATATAGATAGATAGATAACATTTTAAGTTACATAAAGGAAATATGCAATGAATCAACCACTAAAGGCACTTGCCAGCAAGCCTGACTATCCACATTTGGTTCTCAGAACTCACATGGTGAAAGAGAGAACCAACTCTCAAAGGCCAACCTCTGACCTCTTCACACATGCTATAGTACTCACATACCATACAGACATAAATGCACATGTGTGTATCCACACATAATCAAAATTAAGTTTAAAAATAAATATAGGAGGTGAGGTGGAGAGGGTGGCTATGACCATATTTTGCTTCTGCTTCTGCAGAGGACACAAATTATTTTTACATATAATTTATTTTTTATTTCTTCAAGTTACATCTCAATCACAATCCCCTCCCTACTCTCCCCTCCAGTCCACCCTTCTACCCTCTTCCCCCTCAAACCCTCATCCTCTTCCCTTCTTTTTTTTTTAGTTTAAGGTATATCTTTTTCCTCCCAACAGCTCCCCCTTTCAGTCCAACAAATGGTTCTTTCTCTTATAACAATAAATACAATACAAAACAACAGAAATAAATAGGCCACAATTATGAGAGTTATATGGCTTAGCATACATTCCCAATGTCCAGTCCATATGTATTTGGCCCCTGACATTAACATCCTACTATCTAACCATCTCCATGAATTTAAACTTCTATATCTAACTCAGCTTTCATACTAACTTGCCTCACAATTTTAAAAACATCTTCTTAGATCCAGAACACCCTCTTGATTCCTAAACAACTCAAAATTTAACTATGAGTCTCTAGCTATCTTTTCTTCAACAACCTCAGAGACCTGAGAGGGATAAATATATATGATTATAAAGAAGTGCAGGGCCCACAGTTTCCAAAACTAAGAAATGACATACCAACAAATTCTTTTACAACTGCCTAGAACTCTAGCTCCAGGGGATTTAACACCCTTTTCTGGATTCTGCTGCACTTGCTCTCACAAGTGCACATACCCATATTTAGATACATGTGCACCTAAATTAGAAAAAAATATTTAAAAGAATATTATAATTAATCATTATGTCCTAGTAGTGTAGCTTTTAAACATTCCCTGAAAAATATGATTTGTGAATAAGATCTCGGCCATCATGTACCCTTGTTTATAAAACTAAGGCCAGCAACTCCAAACTTTGCAAGGTCTTACGCATAGTCAAATGCTTAATGTGAAGATAAGAAAAATGAAAAATTTATTTGGGAGTTTACAACACTGTAGTATTTAGTCTGTGGGATGGGCATGACCTCTTCTGTAGTCTGTACAGTGTGCAGACCTAAAAATATATCTCCCTGCATGGGGATTGATTCCAGTCAGCTCCATTGATTCTTCAACCTCCTGGTGGTTTGTGGTGGAGGTTTAGATTTCTTTCAAACAGTTATAAAAGTTATATAAGGGCTTCTGTAATACAGACTCTTGGAAGGGATATACCAAATCAGGCTAAGGACTTGCTTCAGTCAGGAACACCTGGCAGTGCACAGGGTCCTGGTCAACAGGTGCACCTCAGGAGGAGGGTATCAGGCTGACCAATGAGAAGAGAGCCTGATGCATAATTAAGAGACATTGATATAAAGGAAAGTCTGGGAAACTGGAGAGAGGTGGCTTTTCGTTGGTCTTGCTTTTGAATGTTGCTCAGCTCCTCGTTTCTGGCTAACTTGGAAAGACTCTAGTTACCAAGACTTGCTGAAGATTGCATCCTAGCTGAGTGGAGCCCAGGAAGGCTGATAAAAGCCACAGAAAGTAACACCTGCCATGGAGACAATGCCCTGCCAAAGAGCATGGCTGAAAAGGCCTGAGACCCACCAGAGACCTTGGTGCCAAGTGGGCATGTGCCGACTGCCAGTGGTGAAAAGACCCATCATAAAGTGGAGGTGTGCAAGAGGCCTGTGACTAGACAAGCAGATGTTGAGGAGATCATTGCCTCGGGTGGGACCAGCCTCAAGATGGCAAGCTCCAGGCCATCAAAGTAGTTTGGCAGCCTCTGAATGAAGGCCAAGGGCCCACATGGCACCAGACCTGCCAAGAGGAGGTTCAGAAAAACCAGATGGACTTAATAAACAAGTGGAAGTGTGGCCCCTGCCCCATGTAAGTTTGGCAGTCTCAGAGGGTTGGAGGAGGTAGAAACCAAGTGGAAGTGAGGCTGCCATAGTTACACCAGAGCCAGGTGACTACTGAGTGACTGCTGATTGTGATGTTCCTGCAGACAGACTGCTCAACAGTTGCCCTCAAAGGACCTGCCCCTGAGGATGTCTTGATCTGAGTATCCTTTCTAAAGTGTTAGGGTTGGTTAGTTGGTAGGTGTTTAGAATGTTAGGAAATATAGTTTAAAAATTATAATTACAATGGTTCAGTTTAGTCCAGTTTAATACAAAACAGTGAAATTCATATCCAAGTCTGTCAGGCCCTTGGCTAGGATGTACTGAATGTTAAGGTCAATTTTCTCAAATATGTCATGGCCCAGCAGGAGAGGAGAAAGCACCAACTTCACTTCTGTGTTATTTTCCTTACAGACATGTGAACTGCCTTCAGAAATGGAGGATAGAGAGTCTCTAGGGATTTCTGTTGGGGTAGTGTTAAGCATTCTAAATGTTAATTAATTGGTCCTGTTTTCTGTCTGTTACTTACATTGTCTCTGATTGGTTAAATAAAATTCCGAGGCCTGAGATTGGGCAAAGACAGAGAATGGTGGGACTTCCTGAGACTAGAACAGGAAGCCTGAGCTTGAGACAGAAGACAAAAGCATTCCAGCCAGCAACAGGAAGAAGAAGGAATTCCAGCCAGGAACAGCAGGAAGAAGAAGACAGACGCCATGGGTTAGAAAAAGGAACTTCATTCCACATGGCCAGGAACATCGGCATAGAGAGGAGAATGGCAGCCCAAGGGGACGTATGTATATATGGTGTCATATTTGGGTAATAGAATTACGAGCTAGCTTAGGTGGGCCAATATTGCTCGATCCAGGCCAAGGCTTGTTAAAGTCCATGTGGTGTCTCTGTGTGCTCATTTTTAATGTCTGCTTAAAGATTAAAGGCTGACAAACCAATTAACAATAATCTAAATATTGTTAAAGAACTTATTAGCCATATTTTTTACAGATGTCTGTTCCTTTACTGCTTGTTTTGAAATATATTTGTGTGTGGTGTGTATATCACATGCACTTATACATACCTAGTCTTTATATTATATGTTACTTATAGGGCATATGCACAGTTACATGTGCAAGTAAATGTGTAGCTATAGTATGTATATATGTATATATATATATACAACATCACATGCATATTATATATAAATATTAATAGACATCTAATGGAAATACTGGAAGCTGGGTGTGGTACCCATTTTTAATTACAGTACAGGAAGTGGGAAGGAGTAGGATCAGGAATTCAAGGCCAGTTGTGATTACATTATTTTTTCAAGTCAACTTGAGATACCTAAGACTGACTAAAGAAAAAAGAGGATAGTTTCAAAAGTTGCCCTTAGTGGAGTTACAAAGAGCTGCCACAATGTATTGTGTTAAGAGGATTCTGTACATTAAATAGTTAGACTCTCCAGAAGAAATGAGATCTATTTGCAGTTCAAAGAGAAGTATATCCTTTGGAGGATCCATAGGTAAGCGTGCTTGCCCAGTGGATGTTTCAAGGATCATGACCAATCACTTTCAGAAAGATAATTTCTCCTATGGCTTCATATGTAAATGAGGAAAACATGGAGAAAGAAATATGATAACTACTTATGGAGTCAGACCTAATCCTGTGCTTGGGAGACACTGGCTATTAGTCAGAAAAGATTATACTATAGTGAACCGAATTAGCAATCAGACTCAAGACTTGGAGCCTAAGATAAGTCTATTCTACAATCAGTGAATATCCCATCCTGGAAGTGTCTTTTCATCGCTTGCTCTGGCCCTCAGGAAGGCAGAACTTAAATGTTCAGCTAGATGCTGTGGGGAGAAGGGAGATACTATGGCACTGCAGGAGAGATATGTCATGAGAACCACAAGGACAATGTGGACAAACCAGTTTGTGGCATTGGTCATAAAACTCCAGAATTGCTGAAATATATGCTGCATTCTGAAGTAGCAATGTGACTTTACTCAAGATCAAATACTACAGAGACTGTCACTCTTACCATTCCAGACTGGGAGAGTACTACAGAGGCTTACTACCTCACTCTGTGCTAACTTAAGTCTTTTCATAAGAATGGAAGGTCCTAAATGCTACAGTAATTATGGTTTCCTTGATAATGTATATTAGAGAGGAGGAGTAATGCGATAACTAAAGCATATGCAAATCTTTCAGAAGTTCTGATTGAGCATATAAATACTTGCTGCATCACATCCCCTAAGCATTAGGCTTTTGAGGTGAGAGTTTCTGTCAAAAGAAGCCAGGAAGTTCTGTGCCCTCAAACTTCGCTTACTGTTGACTCACTGAATCAAATGCAATGACCTGCTAATGAGGTTGTGGTTAAATTTGACAATATCATCCAGGATAAACCTAACTCTTCCAGTTAGACCAACACTATTTGCTGAAGATATTATCTCTTTTCCATTGTATGGTTTTGGCATCTTTGTCAAAAAATTAAGTGTCTGTAGGTGTTTGGATTTTTTTCTGGGTCTTCTATTTGATTCCATTGGTCACCCTGTCTGTTTTTATGCCAATAGCATGCAGTTTTTATTACTATTGCTTTGTAGTGAAGCTTGAAGTCCGGGATGGTGCTACCTCTAGAGGTTCTTTTATTGTACAGAACTATTTTCACTATCCTAGGTTTTTTTATTTTTCCATCTAAAGTTGAGAATTGTTCTTTTAATGTTTGTAAAGAATTGTGTTGGGATTTTGATGGGAATTGCATTGAATCCATAAAAGGGTCATTTTTACTGTGTTAATCCTATGAATCCATGAGCATGGTAGATCTTTCCATCTTCTGATATCTTCTACAATTTTTTTCTTCAGAGACTTGAAGTTCTTGTCAAACAGGTCTTTCTCTTGCTTAGTTGATGTTACACCAAAGTATTTTATACTGTTTGTGGCTATTGTGAAGGGAGTTGTTTCCCTAATTTCTTTTTTGGCCCATTTATCAATTGTATAAAGGGGGGCAACTGATATATTTTAGTTAATTTTGTATCTAGCCATGTTGCTGAAGGTGTTTATAGGCTCTAGGAGTTCTCTAGTAGAGTTTTGGGGGTCACTATGTATAATATATCATCTTCAAATAGGGATAATTTGACTTCATCCTTTACAATTTATATCCCTTGATCTCCTTTAGTTGTCTTACTGCTCGAGCTAGAACTTCAATGACTATATTGAAGAGATATGGGGAGAGTAGACAACCTTGTCTTGTTCCTGATTTTAGTGGAATTGCTTTAAGTTTCTCTCCATTTAATTTGATGTTGACTATTGGTTTGTTGTATATTGCCTTTGTTATGTTTAGGCATGGGTGTAGAAAAATAGCTAATTAAATTATTTACTAGTATTTGTATTACTGTTAATTGGTTGGCAGGGTTAATCCTTAACCCACCATTATAAATGAGCACACATACACCACATGGATTTTAACAAGCCTTGGCCTGATTGTACAATCTTAGCCCATCTAAGCTAGTTCTTAATTCTATTTCTCAAATATGACCCCATATATACAAATGTCCCCTTGGACTGCTATTCTCCATGCTTTGCTGATGTTCCAGACCACATGGAATGATCTTCTTTTCTCTAACCCATGGCATGTGTCCTCCTTCTTCCTGATCCTGGCTTCTTCTTGTCTTGGGAGCTTCTTCTTCCCATCAACCTCGCTGCTTCAGAAGCCTGTGCACCTACCTTAGTCCCACCTATCTCTGTCTTTGCCCAATCTCTGGCCTCAGAATTTATTCAACCAATCAGAGACAATGTAAGTAACAGACAGCAAGCAAGAACAACTAATTAACATTTAGAATCCTTAACATCACCCCATCAATTTCCTCCTTTTGTCTAATAAAAAGGCTATTTTTAAAACTCATATAGTAAAAGTTACACACATAATGTTTAGCCTATTTGTATCAGGCAATCTTGAAGAAGAAAAACACATCATCTATCTATCTTGGTGTGTCTAACATTCTGAACCTAAACAATTTCTAGCATATCCTATATTTATAAACCTTAAGATTTTATTTAGATTTGAAAATATCCTGTTAAATTCTAAAAAACTCAAGTTCAATTGAAATTTTATATCTGTTTAATAATATCTATTTAATTATCCATTTTTTCTACACATGGGCCTTGTATACCTGATCTGTCCAAGACTTTTATCATGAATGGGTGTTAGATTTTGTCAAAGGCTTTTTGAGCATCTTATGAGATGATCATGTGGTGTTTTTCTTTCAGTTTGTTTATATGGTGGATTACATTGATGGACTTTCATATGTTGAACCATCCCTGCATTTCTGGTATGAAGCCTACTTGATCATGGTGGATGATATTTTTGATGTGTTCTTGGATTCTGTTTGCCACTATCTTATTGAGTATTTTTGCATCAATATTCATGAGGCAGATGGATATGAAATTTTCTTTATTAGTTGAGTCTTTGTGTGGTTTAGGTATCAAGGTGATTGTAGCTTCATAGAATGAGCTTGGCAAAGTTCCTTCTGTTTCTATTTTGTGGAATTTGAGGAGTATTAGCTCTTCTTTGAATGTCTGGTAGAATTTTGCACTAAAACCATCCTACCCAGGGCTTTTTTTTTTTTTTTGATTGGGAGATTTTTGATAACTGCTTCTATTTCCTTAGGGGTTATGGGACTGTTTAATTTGTTTATCTGATCCTTATATAACTTTGGTATGTGGAATCTATCAAGAAAATTATCCATTTAATTTAAATTCTCCAATTTTGTGGAATATAGGCTTTTGAAGTAAGACATTATGATTCTTTGGATTTCCTCAGTGTCTGTTGTTTTGTCCTCCTTTTCATTTCTGATTTTGTTACTTTGAATACTGTCTCTCTGCCTTTTAGTTAGTTTTGCTAAGGGTTTATCTATCTTGCTGATTTTCTCAAAGAATCAGCTCTTGGTTTCATTAATTCTTTGTATTGTTCTCTTTGTTTCTAATTTATTGATTTCAGCCCTGAGTTTGATTATTTCCTGCCATCAACTCCTCTTGGATGTGTTTGCTTCTTTTTGTTCTAGAGCTTTCAGATGTGCTTTTATGTCGCTAGCATGAGAACTCTCCAATTTCTTTATGAAGGCACCTAGTGCTGTGAACTTTCCTCTCAGCACTGTTTTCACGGTGTCCCATGAATTTGAGTATGATGTGCTTTCATTTTCATTGAATTCTACAAAGGTTTTAGTTTCCTTTTTTTTTTTTATTTTTTCCCTGACACTGAGAAGGGAGTTGTTCGGTTTCTATGATTTTGCAGGGTTTTTGTTTGTTTGTTTGTTTGCTTGTTTCTGTTATTGTTGAAGTCCAGCTTTATTCCATGGTGGTCTGATAAAATACAAGGGGTTAATTCAACTTTCTTTTATCTGTTTAGGCTTGCTTTGTGACCAAGTATATGGTCAATTTTGGAGAAGGTTCCATGAGGTGCTGAGAAGAAGGTATATTCTTTTGTGTTTGGATGAAATGTTTAGTATATATCTGTTAGGTCCAAGTGGATCAAAGATCTCAACATATAACCAGATGCACTAAACCTAATAGAAGAGAAAGTGGAGAAAAGCCTTGAACTCATTGGCACAGGAGACAACTTCCTGAACAGAACACCAATAGCTCAAGCACAAGATTAATAATTAATAAATGGGACCTCATGAAACTGAAAAGCTTCTTTAAGGCCAACGACACTGTCATTAGAACAAAATGGCAGTCCACAGATTGGAAAAAGATATTCACCAACCCCACATCAGACAGAGGGCTAATATCCAAAATATATAAAGAACTCAAGAAATTGAACACCAACAAAGCAAATAACTCAATTAAAAATAGAGTATAGAGCTAAACTGTGAATTTGCTACAGAGGAAGCTCTAATGGCTAAGAAGCACTTAGAGAATGCTCAACATTCTTAGTCTTAAGGGCATATGAATCAAAACTACTCTGAGATTCCATCTCACACTCATCAGATTGACTAAGTTCAAAAACTCAAGTGACTGCATATGCTAGCGAGAATGTGTAGAAAGGGGAACACTCCTCCATTACTGGTGGGAGTGCAAATTTGTACAACCACTTTGGAAATCTGTCTGGAGCCTCCTAAGAAAACTGGAAAGAGTTCTACCTCAGCTATACTACTCCTGGGTATAAACCCCAAATATGCATCACCAAATCACAAAGACATTTCCTCAACTATGTTCATAGAGAGTTTATTCATAATACCCAGAAACTAGAAAAAACTCACATGTCACTTGATCAAGGAATGGATAAAGAAATTGTGGTACACCTACATAATGGAATACTATTCTGCTATCAGAAACAAGGATATCATAAAATGTGCAGGCAAATAGATGGTACCAGAAAAGATCATCCTGAGTGAGGTAACACAGACCCAAAAAGAACCCAGAGTATTTACTCACTCATAAGTGGATATTAGCCAACATATACAGGGTCACCATGCTACAATCCACAGACCCAAAGAAACTAAGATCAAGGAGATCTCAAGGGATGTTACTTCACTCTCTCTACATAGGGGAGATGAAATATATGTCAGAAGTGGAGGAAGATAGGGATATAGACAAGAATACAACTTTACTGCCATCCATGAAGCCTTTTCATTACCCAGTAGATAATGGAAACAGATGCAGAGACCCAGAGTCCAACATTAGGCAAAAATCAGGTAGTCTTGACAAAAAGTTTGGGGAAGGTTTCAGGAAGTTGGAGAAATCAAGCACACTACAAGAAGACCTGTATAGCTAATTAACTTGGACACAAGGGGGCTCAAAGAGACTGAACCACCAAGCAAATTGCTTGCAAGGATTGGCCCCAGGCTCAGTACATATATGAAGCTGATGGGGTGCTTGGTCCACAAGTGGATCCCCTAACAATCAGAACATGGTCTATCCTGATCTTAGATAATGTTGTCTCCCTCTGAAGCTCATTTTTCTAGCAGAGCTGCCTTATATTGCCTCAATGGAAGAGGAGGCACTTAATCCTGATGCAGTTTGATGTGCCAGAGTGGATTGGTATTGGATAGGAGGGTAGGACTGATAGGAGGGGAGGGAAGGAGATGGGTATTGGAATGTAAAATAAACAAAAAAAATCTTAAAAAAAACTCCTCACTGACTTTTCCATTTCATTCAGGGTTTCCAAGAACATATGTGTAGACTTTCAATTCTTAGCTACTGAGCCTAGCTCCACAACTGATAAATAAAAATGGAAACAGTAAGACTAGTTGAAAGCAGTTCTGAGTGATGGAACACTGGCTGTTCTTAGGGCACACTGAGCCTCTGGGCAAATGCAAAAGGGTAATGCCTTTCCTACCATTGATGCGAGGGGTAATGGGATGAAGCCAATGCAAATGGCCTGGTAGTAATGGGTATCGGCTTTCCATGCAGAAGATTGCCACAGATGGAACAGAATAGTGGTGAGATGGGCTGATTACTGAGACTGCCTTTTCTTGAAGGCACTGAGCAAAGCACCACTGAGGAAGCACCTAGCAGCCCAACTCAGGATCACCCAGAAAACCACAGACTCAGCACTTTCATGGTGTTCTTCTGTCTCAGGATCAGGAACATGTGAAAAGATAGGTATGGGATCCCCACAAACTTAAGAAATGCCACAGTTGAATTCCCCATCTTCTGAGGGCACAGATACCCCAGCAGATCTAGCAGCCTATGATTTTTCTCTAGCACTAGTGTCTCTTGTTTGAAAGAGCAGGGAAAAGGCTATTGAATAAACCGCTGCACGTCTTCTGAGCGTTTCATCTAAGTGATCTGTTATAGTTAGCTACATGTCCACAGATTCCCCGACAGCCACCTTACGTGGCAAATCTTTCTGAACCTTGAAATAATTTGTTGTTCCTGAATGCAATTAGTTTTCTGTGCACTGTGAGTCACAGCCTAGAATGGTAATTGGTAACTGAACAGAGGTACTCAATCGAAGTAGAATTAATTCAATTTGTTTCTATCTTGGGTTTGTTTGTTCTAAGAGAAGAACTTTAGGCATGGAAATGATTGCCCAGAACAACATTACTCATTTATTGAATTGCAATTATAACAGTATTATTTCCATAGCAAGTCAACTGTTAGAAAGGGAGAAGGAAGGCTCAAAGGGGAAGAGTTAAGTTCATATTATTCTAAGCGTGAAGTCCCTGAAGAGACTTTCCATGGTTTTATCCAGGCTTCAGAACCTGTGCTCTCTCTTTTCTAGTCCTATTTCCCTATTGCAGGATGAGTATGTGCTCCATCTCCATGGCGTTTTGGGCCACAAGAGCTCTTTGGAGGATCATGGGCACAGTGCATGTTCACAAAGTAGATGAGTCAGTAGACTGATAACTGAGAAGTATTATCCCTGGCTCAAATGGTATCCTTGCACTGTTGAATTTAAATTTTTCATAAACTTTACTTCATGCTCAGCTACCAAGAAATATGGTGTTCTCCTTTACCTTTTGTAAGTATGCTACCCCAGTTAGGGAGTGAGGATGGCTATGCAGGCTCCAGCACCAATCGCTCCTCACACTGCTGTTTAGCACAAGGCTCCTCAAGTACTGCTTATTTTGAGCACTAATCTGTCACCTCAACAATGGTTGCACATGAAGGCAACTGTAAGTGCAGATATTCCAGAGAAAAGGTAGCACTGACAAATAAGGATCATGTGGATTATGCTTGTGTATTTAATGTATAATTAAATGAGTCAAATTGTATAAACTAGAATAGTTTTGAGTCTCTTAGGCAATGGTAAATTTCTAGAACTCACTTTGTAGACCAAGTTGGCCTTGAACTCATAATCACCTGCCTGCCTCTGCCTCCTGAGTGCCTGAATTAAAGGCGTGCACCACCACATCCAGTACCAATTTAACTTTTCAGTGACTATGTTTCATTCAAGACTAATCATTCAAAACCCACTGTTTGCCAACTGGACAACTTTATGCTTATACAAAAGAAAGAAATAGAAAATTCACAATAAACTATTAGAAGTTATTGTTTCTTATCTCTGAGGCAACTGTTCTCTCACCTACCAACCAGAGGAACACATCAAACATCTCAGCCCTTTCACACTGAGAATATATTAATAAACACTCACACAAGGAACAATGATCTAGGATTTTAAGTCTAAATAAACTCATATTTTAAATGTGATGAAAAAAATAATGTTCCAGGTACACCAGATTTGTTTCATGGAATACATTCTTTTATAATTTCTCTGTTGAAATGATAAAGGTAAAAGAAATGCCAAGGTTAATATTTGTCATTTCATCTTGAAAGCATCCTTTTAAATATGTATGAAGAAAGCAGTATAAAATATAAATAGCAGATGCATAAGGGAAGATTGGGATAAATAAATCATATAAACTCAAAATGAAGGAATTGAGGAAGAATGTAAATGGGCTCATGGGGTGTTAGAGCGGCTCCATTTCTGTGCAGATAAATAAGGTACAAGGCGGTTTGTTAGTGCTAGTGGGGCATGAAGTTTAGTCATAGGAGAGACTTGAAAAAATAAGATGCTAACTAAATCCACCTGGAATTTTAAAATGAAAGAAAAAGGGAGCATGAGAGGAAATACTAGTAATTATAAAATTCATTTGTTTTTCCTTGTGTTATAAACTGTCCATGAAGAATCAAATTATCTCATTAGATAATTATGTCTTTACTTTTTTACATTTAATTGTGTAATATATGTGCATGTACGTGTGTGTGTGTATACATTGGTGTCTTTGTGTGTGTATGTGTGTGTGTGTTTGTGTGTGTGTTTGTGAGTGAGTGTGTTTGTGTGTGTGTACATGTGTTTCTGTGTATGTGAAAGGATATCTTTGCCACTGTGCATATGGGGAGGTCAGAGGACAATCAGTGTGAGCTGATTCTTTTTCTGCCTCCCACCAAGTCATGTCCCAGAGTGCACACAAGTCCTCAGACATGGCAGCAAGTGCCTTAACCTGCTGATCCTTCTCACCTTCCCAGAAAGTGTAATTTTGAAAGCCATATTTATTTGTATCATTTTTCTTAATTTTAAAGATTGATAAGATTGTGTAGACCACAGGGGCATGCAGACCACAGAAGTGTGTAGACCACAGGAGTGTAGACCACAGGGGTGTGCAGACCTCAGGGGTGTGCAGATCTCAGGGATGTGTAAACCACAGGGGTGTGTAGACCACAGGGGTAGAAGTTCAGGGGGATGGGGTGCTGCTAGTGCCTAGTTACTCAGTTCACTTTCTCCTTTTTAGTCAGTCCAGAATCCCAGCTCACAGAGTGGTGCCATATTCATTTGAGGTGGACCTTTCTTCCTTAAACCTCTTTGCAGGCACTATTACAGACACACCTAGAGATGTCTCTCCTTGTTGATTCTAAATCCAGTCAGATAAAAACAGGAAGCTCACCATCGACATCAGAATGGCACCATCATTTACCACTGAGTCATGTTCTACTTGATGAATGTATTTACATGTTTGTCCACTCATATATGAAATACAATTGGGATGATGCCTTTTTAAAATAAATAATTTCTAAACTCTAGACCATACAGTCTATTTATCTACTTCCTGGAGACTGCCTCTGTGCCTAGCTCATAGGTCTGATTCTGGGGACACTGCATATCCACCTGCTGTAGTGAAACTGAATTCCTTCTTTCCTACTACATAAGAAATCGCTTTGAAATAGATCAAGGATCTACAGAACATAGAGGAAATACTCTTCAGTACACTGTCTAGGAAAGGACTTTCTGAATTGTACCCCAGTGCCCTAGCAAATCACAGCAAGAAATAGCATATGGTACTGCATTAATTTGAAAACTTTATGCAAAGGAAACATTTAACAGAGAAAAGAGACAACCTACAGAATGGAAGAAAACATTTATCAGTGATTCATCTAACAGGGGATAGCCATCCAAATGTACAAAGAATTGAAAATGTTAAATGTTCCTAAATTAAAATAATTCAATCAATAAACTGGACAAGGAAATTGATCCAATAGTTCTTAAGAGAACTAGCCAACAAATATATGAAAATGTCCAACATCCTTAGCAATCAGATAATAAAAACAAAATGACACTCGTATTCCATCTCACATCAGTCAGAATGGCAAGTATCAAGAAGTCTCCAACATATTCTGGCAAGGTTTCAAGGGAAAAATATCACTTACATTCTGTGGTTGATAATGTATCTCACTGAATATTTTTTTATTACTGGATATTTACCTGAAAGACTCAAGTCAATCTACAACAGAAAGATATTCACACCCATGGCTATGGTAGCACTTGTGCATAAGTGCCAAGCTATAGAACCTGCCTATCTCTGCATGGGCACATAAATGAATAGGGAAAATGTGGTATTTATACATGGTGGAGTTTTTTCAAGGATAAATAATGAAGTTATTATATTTTCGGTTGTGAGCCTAGCCTTTAACGGCTGAGCCATCTCTCCAGCCCTAGAATTCACAAAGAAGGAATCTCTTATGGCAGTGAGACATTTGAAGAAATGCTCAACATCCTTAATCATGAGAGAAATACAACTGAAGACGTTTCTGAGATTCCATCTCACACCTGTCAGAATGGCTGAGATCAAAAACTCAAATGACAGCACATGCTGGCAAGGTTGTGGAGAAAGGGGAACCCTCCCCATTGCTGATGGGAGTACAAACTTGTACAACCACTATGGAAATCAGTCTTGCGATATCTTAGAAAACTTGGAATAGCTCTACCTCAAGACCTAGTTATACCACTTCTGGTTATCCACCCAAACAATTCCTCACCAAACCACAAGGATATCTCTTCACCTATGATCATAACAGCCTTATTTGTAATTGCTAGAAACTGGAAACAAATGTCCTTCAACTGACGAATGGATAAAAAAATTGTGGTACATTTGCACAATGGAATACTACTCAGCCATCAGAAACTAGGAAATCATGCAAATCACAACCAAATGGATGGAACTAGAAAAGCTCGTCCTGAGTTAGCTAACCCAGACTCAGAAAGATCCACATGGCATTTACTCACTTATAATTGGATTTTAGCCATATAGTACAGGATAACTATCCTACAACCAACACACCAAAAAGATCAGGAACATAGACTTTGTTACCTATTAATGGGACAATTTGCCCATATAAGCCCTCAGTGCAAGAGGAAGCTCTTAGCCCTCTTATGACTGTTAAAATGGGAGGGGATGATTTGTAGGGACACTCCACATTGGAAGAGTGGGATGGGTGGGAGAGGGAGGAGAGGGTAGGAGGGTGGAACCGGGAGAGGTGGAAAAAGGGCAATGTGATGGAGATGTAACTTGATGTATGCAATAAATAAACATTATAATAAAAATAATAATAATGAAGTTATACCTTTTGCAGAAAAAATGGATGCAACTGGATATAATCATATTTTAAAAATTAATTCAGTCTGAGAAACAGGGTAATGAGGGGGTAAATGTAACCAAAATTTATGACATTTTTACCTGGAAACTGAAAATTTTCTCAACAGATACCTACACATCCATGTTTATTCACAAGTTGTATTGAGCCCTGTTATATTGTACAATGAATATATGCTAACAATAATTAATAAAATAATGAAACAAGTATCTGAAAAAAGAATGATTATTTCTGGTAACTGCTGACATTGTCCTTTCTTTTGAACTAGTGTAGTAACTCCCAAATTGTAATAAACATCATATATCTGCATGTATACATATTCAATTGTTATGTCTCCTTGAAGAATCCTTCCTAAGGCACACTGTGTGGTTTAAGATAGAGACATACTAAAGAAATCAGCTTCCTGGGCTGATGAACCAGAGAACAACATATCTGAAGAAAGCTGGACTCTATACTGAGGGAATGGGTTGCATAGCACTGGGAACAAACTGCTGGGGATGGCACAGTACTGAGAACAAGCCGGCAGGATTGATGGTGTCTAGCTTTCAAACAAGGTAATAGGAAAAAAAAAAACTATATACCAAAGTGCCCAGAGGATCCTGCATTGTATGAACCGTACCCATCTATGACAGGCATGGACTGACAAGGGGAGAGAAGTTCTAACCACTAAGGGTAGACACATGTACAAAACCAAGTACTGTGTCTTTCAACTAGGGCAGCCAGTCCCCTAGGACCTTCCATTTAACATTTGTTTATGAAGAGAGAGTAATTTGAATATTTGGTCATAGTAAATGTGAAATCCACACCTGACACATTAAAGCTATGTGTGATTTTTCAAGATTGGAATTTATATCTTTTATTCGCAGTAAGATCACCAAGAAGAAATATAGAAAATAGGCAATAAATTTTTCATGTTTTCATTTATTTTACACCCCACAGTGGGCTCATTTATTTCAGTGGAATTGTGTTTAGAAGAAAGCAATGCTGTGAAGTAAATACTTCCTTCCAGTGTGTGGAATAACATGGGCCACAGCACATCAGTAATAATGGCAGGCTTGGATGTCAGTGTCAAATGGTCCCAGGATTGACTTCAGCTTCCACTACTTGTTTGGAATGGAGCTTGAAAATCATAATATGTGAACTCTGTTTACTGACCAGGAATGCATGAGAAACCAACATTGAAAAGGCAAGCCCAAGAGGATTTCTCCTCATCACAGTGTTCTTATGGTAAACTGATACTTATAAAGCTGTGTCTTTTTTTCTTAGCTGTGATTCTTGAGGTAGGAACAATCAACTGAAATGTTCATGCTACATGAGAATCCACACTTCCTGCAGATACACACCCAGGGCTCTCAGTCCCAGTGCTTCTTGATAGACATTTCTGCTGCTGCTTTTCATGGACAACCTCCACCATAATCACACTTTTCTAGGTGCTATTTATTAGCCCAGAAGAAGACACTAGACAGTGGCTGGCTGGGTTGAATCTCTTTCAGCTGAGTTCAGAAAACATCAACCACTCTGTAGATTAATCCATTAAGGAATTGGCCTACAAGGAGGGGATGTGCGGATGAACAGATAACCAACTGATGGAAGCCAATAACACAACTGAAACATTTGTTGTTTATCTTTCATGCAGCTACCCTAAAACAAATCCAGCCACTCCCTCACTAGTTCGCCCTTGAGAGCACACACTGATTTGTTCTTTCATCCTTGCATGACATTACATTCGGCACTTAGCTTATTTTTAGCGAGACTATCAACATATTTTCAACTTGTCTGTCACAGCACTACAACTTGGACCCTGAAGGGCAGCACAGGGGAAGAGCAAATACTTCTTTAAAATGGGGAATTATAAATCCAGACCAACACAGAGTTGCTCAGTAACTCTTCTTACTTTCATCATGTTCTGCTAACTATTCTCACTTTGTAACACACAACATGATTAAACAATAAGTTCAGATGAGCAAAGACGTATGCTGACTTGAAAACAGAGAATATTAAGCATTGAGTTTATCTGAACTTAACTCTTTTTTTCTGAAAGAGTTTTGAAAGAAAACAGAAAATTTCTTGTAAAAATATTAGCTTAATCCTTTGGTATATTATGGTAGACAGTTTTGAGAACTATTGAATATAGAGATTTTAAAATTATATCTTAAGTATCTAGTATCTAGTATTTAAAAGCTAAAAGATACTGTCTAGTTACTAGAGATTGCTGCAATTAAAATGCAATAAAATCAAATTAAATAAGTCAAATATATTCTTTTATGTAAATATATTGTACACTATCAAATGGGTTCTTAATTACTACAATCCCAAAGTGATTGCACTACAAACATAAACATCAGCATTAAACCCACAATCAGTCATTTAAATTAAGTATTGTAGAATGGAGAATAAAAAACAGAGTTTTGATTACTTGTATGTTATGATCTGTGTCTACATTTTTCAAAACACAATTATGAATCAATCCCATTTGTTTTTCTTTTCCAGATGAATGGAAGAAGAAAGTTAGTGAATCTTACGCTATTATAACAGAAAGATTGGAAGACGACCTGCAGATCAAAGAAAATGAATTTACAGAACTAAGGCGCATCTTTGGGTAAAGTCAGAATTTTTAATTTTTTGAATGCTAGTCTTCATTATCTTGTTTTGGGGTATTTTGTGTGTGTAAATATAAAGTTATAGATACAATAGTCTAACATAAGTCTTAGATATAATCAGACTAAGTTTCAGAGTACCAGGTTATCTGTTCATAAGTATTCATATGGCTCCCAAAATGGAAAGATCACAGTGCTGTAAAACATAATCTAGATTCTGGCCTCACAAAAGTTGAGAGAGGTGCTTGGGGATAGGCATTGAATTCAAGCTGTCACTGTTTAAAGTAACCTACTCTGAAATTAATCACTACATCTTTAGTCTATTACACAAACACACAGTACTGCTCATTTTCTGGTATGTTTGATACTAGCCTTGAGTCTCCCTGAAGAGCTAAGATAAGTTTTACCAAATCCCTCAGTATGTAGACTTTGGAAGCTGTCTTCCAGTGGGACTGAGGATCATTTTGCCCTCATGCTCCTAATATATGTGATATCAGCTTCTGTTCCATTATAAAAAGAAAAATATTTCCTGATCTAGGAAAGTGTCATAACCCTGTAAAACATACAATGTTTAGAAAAGAGGGGCAGGATCCCAACTTGTACCAACAACCTCCTAGAGAAATTGAATGTAACGCTGGCAAACTAGATGTGCTTCAATGTAGCGAGGTTGTAATAGTTCCTCATAGTGATAGTAACTGTAATTAAGGCAACTTGGAGAGAGAAGGGTTAATTTAATATCACTCTTATCATCAAAGGAAATCAGGACAGGAACTCAAACAAGGCAAGAACCTGGAGGAAGAAGCAGATGGGAGACTGGACCCTCATGTCGCGTCCCCCTCGACCAGCAAGGATGACGCAACTCACAAAAGCT
>CAJQZJ010033200.1:1031023-1068504 GCA_907164525.1 Lophiomys imhausi | reverse complement strand
GGCAGCAAGACCAGCATTAGTTAACGGCCCTCCAAGCTCTCTACACACTTTCATCCAGGCTTCTAGGCCTTTGTTCTTATAAGGGGTGATAGCGGCTCTACATTCTTTGGTACATTGCTCATAGACCAACTGTTTTATTAGTGGCAAAGCAGCATCCGGGTCACCAAAAATCTTCCCTGCTGCTTCCACCATTCATGCTACAAAATCTGAAAAGGGCTCCATGGGGCCCTGTAGAATCTTAGTTAAGTTCCCACTCACCTCCCCTTTATTAGGAAGAGATCTCCAAGCCTTGATAGCTATCTTGTTTATTTGCTCATAAATCTTAATAGGATATCCTATCTGCTGGTTGGCAAATCTCCCCTGCCCAAGCAGCATATCTCTATCCCAGGCTGGATTTCCATCTCTCTGATTAATGGCTGCTTGCTCAGTAGCATACTCAATCAAGAAAGCTTTCCCGTCTAAGTATTTCCCTGGACTTAAGCAGGCGCGGACCAGGCCACTCCAATCACTCGGAGTCATACAATGTCTGCTTTATGCTTCCACTTGAGCCATTGTAAAAGAAGCAGTAGTACCATAGGTACCAACCGACTCTGCAAGGGACTTAACCACCTTAAAATCAAGCGGTTCCTCATACCTGTTCCCTTGTGGGTCTTGATATACCAGATAGGCAAACTGTAATTCTGTTCTTACTTGTGTCCACATCCCCGGGCAGAAAGATCTCCCTACTTTCAGGGACTGAACAGGCTGATCTATCTGAGTGGCTTCTGGATATGGAGGAGGAGTTGAAGGCGCCGCGGCAACGGCTTCACCCACACCGACTGCCGCCGACGTGTCCTCTTTTACCCTTTTCTTTTCCTTTTTTCTAATAACAGTCCTCTCCAACTGTTCTATTAGAGCGTGTAGCTCTCCTTCAGAATCCATGCTCTCTGAGTCCTCAAAATCTCTAAAATCTCTAAAATCTCTAAGATCGGGATAGAGAGGAACCTTCTTTTTGCCTCCCTTTTCACTGTCTGCCTGCTCAAATCTTTCGCCTTTGTTACTTTCCTTTTCACTGTCTACCTGCTCAGATCTTTCCCCTTGCAGCAGTTCCAAGGCTGATTCTCCCTCTTTGATTGCATTACAACATCTCTGATCTTCTAAACAACTCCTCATCATTTTCCAAATCGGTCTTACTCCATGCTTCAGAGTCCCTTGCTCCCAAGCAAAATCCAAGTCCCTGCCTAATTTGTCCCAGCAGGATACCGTAAGGTTCCCGGACACCGCAAACCACGGAGCCACAGAATCGCATTCATTCAAAAATCTTTCTAGGGTAGACTTCTTAATCTTCAAATTCCTAGCTAAAAGAAGCTCCTGAAGAGCCAGAAAAATTGGATGTGACTCAGACAATCCCATGTTTAAAAATTTACTTTCGGTTCGCAGCTCCCCGCGAAACTTTACCTTTTGTTCGCTATCTCCACGAAACTTTACCGTATGTTCACTATCTCCGCGAATCTTTACCGTATGTTCGCTATTATCCGCGAATCTTTACCGTATGTTCGCTATCTCCGTGAAACTTTATTGTCCTAATTTATCCTAGGAACTTACCAGCGCTGCCCCTGACTGCAGGAGTTCTGAGTCTTTTATGGGTCCCCGTACGGGCCACCACTTGTCGCGTCCCCCTCGACCAGCAAGGATGACGCAACTCACAAAAGCTCTTCTCCAGCAGTTTATTCAGGTCCCTTGAAAACAGTCTTCCGAATTCCGAATGCCCGGGCAGACCCAACCCACAGGCTAAATACTATATGAACAGCCAATCAAGTAAAGCCACGTAGTGCTATCTTAGAGGCCCACGTATGCGGAAGCAAGCCAGATCAGCGGTCTTAGCCAAATATGGACTTGTTTATCACCGAGAGCACTCACCGTCAGGCTGGTGGAAGGCGGAGACCAGCGCCATCTTTAGGGCGCGGCACATCGCAGCTCTCTACACCCTCACCCTTTAATCTCTAATCAAGAAAAATGCCATATAGCATTGATTCTCAGCTTATCGGGTGTGACCCCTTTGGAGGTTGAATGACCCTTTCACAGGGGTCACCTAAGACCATTGGAAAACACAGATATTTACATTATAATTCATAACAATAGCAGAATTGCAGTTATGAAGTAGCAACAAAATAACTTTATAGTTAGGGTTCACAACATGAGGAACTGTATTAAAGGATCACAGCATCAGGAATTTTGAGATCCATTGCCTTATGACCTTGCCTACAACCCACTCTTACTGAGACATTTTCTCAGTTGAGGCTCTCTCCTCTCCAGTGTCGAATTGACATAAAACCAGCCACTATACCAACCAAGGAGAATTTAGCCCTGAGCCAACTGTCCATGACCATTTCAGCTGTCATTCACAGAGTGCACTCCTAATAAGAGAACATCCTTGACTTTACATAGAAAACAAGAGGTTAGTGATACCCAATTGCCATGCTTTTCTCAAAAGAAAATTGAGATAGTGCTAATGTATTAATGTAACACCCACTTGACCTAAGTTCATGTGAATTTCACCAGCAGAACTAATAGGCTTCTCAGGTCTTCATTTGCAGTTTGGGGTGAGAGGACATTGAGGTGTCCCTTGTTCACACAGTGCCACATCATGCTCAAGTGCTAGGAAGCATCTGAGATCCTCTCATAGATGTGATGGCCAATCCAGAATAGCCCATTCATATCTACCTTTTACTTCATTAGAGAAGGAAGGTGGTAGAATAACTTGGTCATAAGTCATTCACCCCTTATTGACTCCATTAAGTATACTGACTAAAATGGGATCAAAGTGAAAGAACTGTTTTCAATTTTATGAACTGTAAAATACCATTTAATTTTGGTTATGGAACTATTTTGCATATGCCCAGGCTATCCAGCAGAGACAATATGTATCTCTTTAAGGATTGTATTTAACAAGTACTTGAAGACTTTCCTGTGGCCATATCCATTGCCAGCTGGTTTTACAGCTCCTGTGCAGATGCTTTTTTTAAGCCTTCTCACTAAGCACTACAAATGTGGCCTTCGACTAATGAGTACCAGATGTGACACACAGGTCAGTGTTAATAACTCATATATAACATAATTTTGTCTTCACCATAGTTTTTTAATAGATAATATTAATTTTGGTGTATAATCACTGAGTAATAAGACATGTTATGTCAGATCCCATATAGAACAAATGAAGGACAGAGAGCTTCCTCCAGTTCTTGTGATTTCCAGTGTGGTTCATGGAGAACTTCACATACATGAGGAAGCTTGACAATATATAGACACTTATATTTGCTAAGTACCAGGGAAAAAAGAAAACAATAATTTTTAATTATTATAAAAGAAAGATTTAGGGCAGCTGGAGTGATGGCTCAACAAGGAGTGTGTGTGACTTCAAGCCTGAAGACTTCAAGCCCAAGACACACATCATGGGAAGAGAAAACCAAATCCCACTGTTGTTCTATGATCTCTACATGCCGAGTTTTCTACACACACCCCACATAAACACATTCATCCCCCACACACTATATATATATATATATATATATATATATATATATATATATATATATATATATATATACACACACACACATACACACATACATAGTAAATAAATGTAATTTTTAAAAGCAAGAATTAGGTATTGATTATTTACTAATTTAAAAAGTATTTGAGATAAAATGCATACTTAATTAAAGATATCTAGCAAAAATGGATGAGAAATATGGGAAGTCTCTAGGAGAAATAAAAAGAGAAAGTAACTTAGCTAATTGCCTGGATTGAACAAGGAAACAACTCAACATAAGGGTTTTGGAGCTATATACACATCTTAAATGCAGATTCTTCCATGTAGTCTACAGGTCCTAAGTATGTCTCTCCATCTCACTGGGCCTTATCTGAATTGCAAAATGAGGAGAATCTAATTACCTCACAGGATAGGCAGAAAACAATGTAAATTAAATAGTAGGTAGAGAATCCAGAGCATTTTAGGGATTGAATCATTGTGACTGATGCATTAAATAAGAAATCATAAAAGACAGAGGACTTCATTTTGGAGTGGAAAGAACAAATTAGTAAATTTAGTAAAAGTTAGAACATAAGATAGCCAAAATAAAATTATTTCAAATGAGATAATATTTCCATAATTAAAAATATATGTTAGAACAACTCCTAATGACAGCAAACTCTGAAATATAGTCTTTAAATATTATGAATATAAGAAGGGTCTTCAAAATGGATGTCAAATTTCTTGAAAACAAAGACTGGGCATACTTTGGACAGGGTTCCAGTAGCCCCATGCTAATTGTTGAAGACAGCTGTCTACATGAATATCCCGTCAGTCAGAAGGGATGGGTCTGAGGCTTCAGAGAGGATGGGGAAGGCATTTTGTCTTGAAGTAGTGTTAAGCATCTGCTAATGTTATAGGTTCAATGGGTCCATCTCTAATCGGAGGATCTAAATCTGTAAGTATAACTTCCAAGAATCTAAGCATAGTGCTCAAATAAAGTTGCAGTGAGAACTCATTGTCTGGGATGCTGTAGGATAAATGACAAGGGACTGCTGGCAGAAAGTTAGTATCTGGTACAGTCCATGAAGTCAAGATAGCCACAGACAATGGGGAGTGATCACACTGTCTGATTCATCAGTTCAGACAGCTCCATTTGGAAAGCCAATTCTGAGAACTTTCTTCTCTTTGAATTAAAATGATGGATGACAAGGAAGAAAAAAGAAGCTGTAGTGAGAATACAAATTGTCTTACTGGTAGCTCATCCACCAAAATGTAAAGTAAGGGTAGTTGGGGAAATCAGATACACTGTTACACAAAATCGCCTCTGAGAACGTCAGTGATATATCGTAAGTGTCTTCAAGCCTCATCCTTAATCCTGGTTTGTGTGACATGGAGTATTGCTGTGACAAACAGCTGTACTCCATGCCTGAAGTGTGACTTCCTCTAAAGATGAGACTGAAGGAAGAGGAGGTTCCCTGTCCACAGATGTGGAGTTAGCAGTCCCGGACAGAGCTTTCTGCTCAGTCTGTGCTCATGTATTAATTTGCTGAAAGATTTGTTTATAGCATTATCAATAGGTGCTGGTCCTATTTATTTACGAAATATAAGCTAAATAACAAGACACTACCCCATCAACTCAAATACATAATGTCCCTAGATTTTACCAAGCGTATAGCAAAGGCACATGGTACTAAAGCTAATTCGTTTCTTTTTTTAAGAGCTGCATCGTTCTTGTGTCTGGGGCAATTTATGTTTCAGTGAGAATTCAGTGTGGGAGATGAAGAGAGTGGAAATAGAATGTTGTTTCTTCTAATGCAAAGTTGTACACTCAAATAGCTTTGGACATGTGTTAGAGTCATGAATAGGGGACAGGAAAGAGATGAAAACAGAAGCCAGAAGAACGGGAAGGGAAGAGTGGTGCATTAGTGTACACAGTACTTGCATTGCTGCCTCTCACCCCACAGTTCTTAGCACAGGAGAGCGTTCTCCACAATACCCTCCATCCATCTGTGGGCCAGACTCCTCTCTGGTATATGTGGTCACTGTGTGTGCTTCTCTGTCTTGTGTCGGCTTTTGTTATTTGTATTTATAGCTAACATTAGTGTGTTAGCTCTAGAAAGATAAATAAACTGATAACTTAGTGCCTACCACATGACTGGCATGCCACTAAGGTACCTTTGTCTTCTTCCATTCCTTCCTTCTGGGACTCTGACAGCTTTGATTAGAGCAGCAAAATAAATGATGTAGCAGAGAGTAGATGCCGCAATGTTTGGAAGTCAACTGCAATTCTAATAACACAGTTACTAGGTAAATTTAAAATGGGGATCCAATTTTTTTAAGAAAAGTTACATGTTAAATTTTAACAATAGTTCTCACTTTCCACTAATTTCTAGTCAAATGTTTCTGTTTTGACAAACACAATTAAAATATTCAAGATAATGAAGCAACCATTCCTCAAGAAAACACCTGTTTTTCTCTCCTGTCAGCTCTTCTTAAGGAGCTGCATGTGTGACATTTCCTGACAGCTGGGCATCAGTTGCATGCTCTAATGCCTGGAGCTCAATTTATTCTCTAATTTCTTCTTGCATTTTTTATCACCTGCCATGCCCCTCACCGACAATACATTCTAATGAGTTCATAGTGCTTGCTGGGGCTTGGATGAAATTCCTAATTAAGATGAAGTCACACTCATGAATATTTTTTTCTAATAGTAAATTATTTCCTTAATTATTAAAAAAGGTAGTTCTGTTCCTAAAGGTTACTTTCTGCCTTGAAGCATATGAACTCTTTTCTTAGCCTTTAACTTTTAGTCATAAAAGTGTGCATTTGTGTGATCCAATTAAACTTCTTATCAATGACCTCATCCTCTCAGAGAACATGTGACCTAACCACAAGTGGGAAATTATTAAAATTAAATATTTGAGAATTTGGCTGATATAACATATTGATGTACGAAACAGTGAGCAAAGTGGATACATTTAAAAAATTAATTCATATTCTCAAAAGTAGAGAAAGTTAAAGAAGAAAGGAGAGAAAGTGACCATCTTTGGTGGTTTGAATGAAAATAGCCCCATCAACTCATAGGGAGTGGCTATTAAGAAGTTTGGCCTATTGGAGTAGTGAGGCCTTGTTGGAGGAAGTATGACACTGAGGGTGGGCTTTGAGATTTCAAGTACTCAAAGCAGGTCTAGTGTCTCTCTTTCCTCCTGCTGCCTGAGGGTCCAGATATAGAACTCTGAGCTTCTGAGCTACGTTTGCAGCACCATGTTTCCCTGATGCCGCCATGCTTCCTGCCATGTATGGACTAAACTTGTAAACTGTAAGCAAACCTCAACCAAATGCTTTCCTTTATAAAAGATGCTGTGACTGTGGTATCTGTTCAAAGCAACAAAAACGCTAAGTAAGACAGAAGTTGGTTCTAGGAGTGGGGTATTGTTGTGATAGGCCACACCATGTTTTTGCCTGGAGGAATACAGAACACTAGAAAGAGCAATTGGACCCTTTAAGTGGAACTTAATGGGCCATACTTGTAGCAGTATGGAGGACTGTGGTGTTGAGGGTGCTTTGAACTGTGGATCAGGAAGTTTCAGAGGAAAAGAACATTAACAGGTGGTCTAGAGATCATCCTTGTGATATTTTAGTAAAGAATATATCTCTGCTCTGCCCTTGTTCAAAAAATCTGCCTGAGCTAAACTGAAGAATTATACATTTTCAGCTTTTGTGGAGGCAATTTTCAGGGAACTTTGTATTGACTGTATTGCTTGGTTATTAGTGGATGATTATACAGATCTATAATGAATAGGATCAAGTTGAGCAAGGAAAAATACAACATGTATAGTTTGAGGAGAAAAGGGGCACCAGGAAATGTAAACAGACTACAGTAGAACACAATGGCCAGTGAAATAAAGGACTGGTCACCTCAGACCAAGACCCCACCCAGCTAAACTTGTGAAAAGGAATTAGAGAAAAAGTTTAAGGCCGAGCATAGCGGTACACACCTTTATTACCAGCACTGAGAAAGCAGAGGCTGGTGGATTTCTGAGCTTGAGGCCAGCTTGGCCTATAGAAGAAATTCCAGGACAACCAAGTTTAGGCAGTGAAGGAAATCACTGAGAAAAGAAAGGTGGTGAAAATGAAGAAGGAGGCCATGGTCCAGTGCCAGAAAGCTTCAGCCATGTGGCTCTGGCTTTACAGTCAAGGACACAAGAAAGAGGCCATGGAATCTCCCTCCATGACTAAGGAAAGCTGCTGAGGTCAGGCATGTGTCAGGGGTGTCCCTGCATGGAGGCCATTGTATGAATCTGTGAAGGTGAAGCCTGGATTGCCTTGGAGACCCCAAAATGTTGGCGATGCCAGAGTCCTGGAATTCCTGCCACAGAAAGTTGGTACCAGGGTTGAAACAGACCAAGAGAAGGGCATGTTACAGAAAGAAAGTTTGTTGCAGTCAACAAACCTGAAAGGAGCTGGAGATCTGAACAGCACTTTGACATCAAACACTGAGATACAATTTGGAGTTGTCCCAGCTGGTTTTCTGTTTAGCTTTAGGCAGATATTTCCTCACTATATCCCCTTTCCTCCCTTTTGGAATAGGAATGTATACTTTGTGCCAACATTCCAAAGTTGTATGTTGCAAGAATGTGATCTGCTTTTTCATTTTGATTTTATAGAGGTTTAGAGTTATGAGATTGCCACGAGTCTCAAAAGAGATGTTGAACTTTGGACCTTTAAACAGTGTGGAGACTGTGGTAAACCATGTATGGATGGAGATTTTCAAAGTTGGACCAAACCCAGTTTTGCATTGTGATATGGATACAAGCCTATGGGGCACGTGGAGTACAATGTGGTAATTTGAGTATAAAAAGGTGCCCACCATGCTTGCATGCATGGCCCCAGGCTTTCTGCCATGATAATGAGCTAAACTTCTGAACTGTAAGCAAACTCCAATTCAATGATTTCCTTTATAAGAGTTGCCATTATCATGGTGTTTCTTCATGCCAATAAAACCCCAACTAAAACATTTTTCTCCTGTGTTTCATATTCCTTGTCATACAATGCTTTGCAGAGTCCCATAGAGCAGTAGAAACAGAAATCAATAATCAGTTATTTTCCAACAAGTACCGGATGAATATCCACAAGCATGTTTGCTGAATAACTTCTAAGTATTAGCCCCCTTCTTACAATAAGAATTATTTCTACTCACTCCTATTTGTTTCCCCATTAGGCTTGTATCCATACCACAATGCAAAACTTTCTTTACTCCATCTTTGAAAATTCCCATCCATACATGGTTTATCACAGTCTTCACACTATTTAAAGGTCCAAAGTTCAACATCTCTTGTGAGACTCATGGCAATTTCATAACTCTCATTTCCATAAATTTCTCTATTTATGGAAACTGAATTCCCATCTTCAGTGTTCCTTTACTTTGATTCTCATGTTGTCTATTATAGAGGGGTTCATTGACTCTAACTTCTTCAGAGAAGGTTGAAATGAATTTAGACTCTTAGGAAACCTAAAAATTACTGAGATAGATAACAGATGGAAGAAAGCAGCTAAACATTAGATATTTCAGACAATGATCTTGGTGTGAGATTTTGTGAGGTTTAAATGGATTAGGCAGTGTAGTAATTTTACTAGCAGCTGTTAACAGTAGGATTTTTGCTAAAGCATTGATTTAGGTTAGTTTTAATCTCATTATTTAGTTTTGCTTTCGAGGAGGGTAGGAAAGAGGATGTTAGAGGTGGCATCATCTGGAAGGAGAAAGAGATGAGGGTAAGAAGGGGAATATGTGGGAGTCTGTAAAGTAATGAGCTATGGCAGAGAAAGAGGTGGTGGGAGAGGGAGTGGGAAGGGAAAGGGGAAGGGAGGGGAGGGGAGGGGAGGGGGAGAAGAGGGGAGGGGAGGGGGGGGGGGGGGGGGGGGGAGGGAGAGAGGGAAGTTCCCTCAATCAATAAGCAAAGAATTTGAGAAGCAAACCTGAGACAACATGAATCTGGCTCCCAGTCTCTGTTGTTGGCAGTGTCTGCTTTTGTTGATTATTGGCACACACCCTACTAAACATTTTGGATAATACTTTGAGTCTGTTTGGAACCACATGGCTCCCCATGGCGTCTTAAAACCTTAAGATATTTGTTTCACTCTTCCTCAATAGGGTTGTCTTGCAATGTTGGGGGGTACTTATGTAACAGCTGAATTGCACAGTTGGCAGTGGTTCTGAAAGCCTCCTTGAGAGGCCCAGGGGGACTTTTCAGGAGGGTAAGTAGAAGGTGCCTCTCCTCACACTGCTTTTATTCTCCCCACACACATTGTTCTTTCTCACTGAACAAAACATTACTTTAGACATTTTAAACCTTGTCACTTTCAAAATTCAGTAGCATCATTATCAGCTATGTTTGTCTATTTCATGCTAAAATAAACTAAAACTGAGAGAGAGAGAGAAAAAAGTTTGTTTCATAAGTCATTGGCAATTGAAAATTACAATTTACCTGAAGTAGCCTTGCAACATTTCAAATTTCATATTAAATTTTAAGCTAATTATAAGGTACTCTTGTAACATTGGCACAGTGCTAAAATTTCTCATGACTTAAAAACACACTGAAACAAAGTGTCTTAGAGAGCATTTCTATAGCTGTGATAAACATTGACCAAAAGCAACTTGGAGAGGAAAGAGTTTGTTTATCTTAAATATGTTTGGTGGCAGATCAAGACCAAGGTAGGAACTTGAGGCAGAAACCTGGCAGCAGAAACTGAAGCAGAGCCCATGGAGGAACACAGCTTACTGGCTTGCTCAGCCTGCTTTCTTATAAACCCAGGACACTGGCCCATGAGTGTCACCACCCACATTGGATTAGGCCTTCCCACATCCATCATCAATCAAGAAAATTCCCTACAGACTTGCCCACAGACAATTTGAGAGACTCATTTCTCAGTTGAGATTTCTCTTCCCAGATAACTCTGGTTGTGTCAAGTTGACAAAAAATTGAACCAAGACACAATGCAAGTGAAATAGAGGTTTTAAAGTAGCAAGAAAAGAAACATGCAAAGGGATTTCAAAAACGATGCTGCGTTATCACATTCTGCCTGTGTCTGCCTTCTAAACAGTGTGATGTATCAGGGTTTTACTTGGACAAGGATATTGACCCCAAGGACAGACAGCAAGGGAAGAAGTGAGTGACCACTAAGGTGGCTGGAGATAATCCAAGATAACAAAATTCCAGTCTTCCCCCAATCACTAAGTCATATCAGTCACTGAGCCTTGAGGTATCATAGGAAGGTATGGCTTTTTCTGGGGACTCCAGTCAAACTCTGCTTGTGACTTTAAAATGCACATGTTCTTGCTTTGCAAACAAGCAAGGGAGACTAGTTTTATGCTCTCAAAAGATATGCAGGAAATGTAAATGTGTTCATCTGTGAAAAAGGAAAGAGATCTAATGCCATAACACACCCACCTAATGCTTTGACCCACACACCTAATGCTGTATTTGCCCTCCTAATATGTTTACCAATGTATTTAATAGGTGTCTTGAGTTATGATCTTCCTTCTCTTACTATAAAACTTTATAAAATTGCTACCATGTTGTAGCAAGGAATTTGGGGTAACCTAAATCTTTGTTTCCGGGCCATGTTCTTTCACATTTGGCTCCAATAAACAGTCTCATCCCCTCTGAAGATGACAATTTTGTTTCTGTGTCTAACTTTCATACACATGCTGCCACAAACAAGTACCCACATATACACATAAAATAGAAATGTAATTTATAATTTAAAAGTTTGAAATAAATATAATAGGAAAACTTGCCAGTTATTTGATTTTTTTACAAAGTGGAAAAACTTGTTTTCAGTTTTTGATGTTTTCAGATTGGTGTTGGGGAACCTAGAAAGGGTGGGCATGTCACAGTAACTGAAATATGCAGAAAATAAAAAGGCACACCTACCTTAAGGATTCTACAATGATATTTGACTGGTTAGAACTTTTCTGGTTCTGGAATGTTGGAATATTGCAGACCCAGGACCAGATTATCTTGGCTATAAGCACTTAGTGCTCACCTCCTGTGTTTGACCTAATGTCCTTTTAATTGCCAAGTAAAACCTTAATGGTTGCTGGGAATTGAACTTAGGACCTCTGGAAGAGCAGCCAGTGCTCCTAACCACTGAGCCATCTCTCCAGCCCCTTAAAATTCATTAACCTAATAGGTGGCAGGTTTCCCCACTTTGCTGTACCCTGCTCTCATGACCAAGGTGTTGGGTAAATGAAATGACTTGAGGTGTTTAGTCTTTAACAGCACATACTGCTCTCACTGAGGAGCCAAGTTCATTTTTCAGTACACCACCTGTAACTAAGCTCTGGGGGACCTGAGGCCCCCTTCTGAGCTTATGTGTTCATGCTCACACACAGAAACATGTAACACAAAATTTAAAAAGTAAAAATAAAGTATTTTATTAAGTGATTTGATCTACGACTTTTGTTTTGTTCCAAGATTGTAAAAGTTCCCATATGACCTCCACTTGGGAATAGAGGAATGTAGTGACCTGAACCTTCATTCGCAGGCTGTGGCAACCCAACTTGCCTCAGAACAAACCATCTCTTACTCACTGCCAGCCAGGACAAGCTTATGTGGTCTGAGTACATTTCTAGTGTGAGCAGCTAAGCCTGCTTTGTTCAGTGCAAGAATATCCCAGTGTCTGTGAAAACAGACCACAGGGCTTAGAGTTGCTAATTAAAGCCCTTCTTGGGGCCTCTCAAGGTCCCTGGATTTAGAAGGCTGTTCTTTTTAGCAGCACCCTGGAGAATTGAACTTTTTCTTTTTCAAAATTCCAATAGCCTTTGAAGTTCCTAACTGGAATCTTTGATGCAAATGGCCCACGCTTATTGAGCCTTTCAAGTGTAAGTGCTTTAAGGGTGATGGGAATCCCCTGCTCCCCACCAGAGACCAGGAATCCCTCTTGAGCTGTGGAGATTAAAATAGGCCCAAGGCCCCTTGAAGCTGACCCAGAGGCCAAGGACACTATCTCATTTCTACTGAATAATGTCCTGGGAGAGCCAAGGACCTGAAGAGGTCAAGAATTTTAGCACTAACTTCCCATTGAAAGACCTCCTGTGGCTCCCAGGGCCCTCATGGGGGCAAAGTCTTTGATGGGACAAAGGAATTCATTAAAGCCATCACTCCCCTCTTCACCAGCCACCACATCACAGTGTCTCCAGGCTTCAGACCTCCCTGATCTGAGGAAGCTGACCCAGTCAGAGTACCAGGAAACCTGCCCTCAGGCAGGAATTGTAATACATTTGGGTTATATTCCTACAACCTCCCCCCTTCCTCTATGTCTCTCTCCTTCCCTCCCTCTCTCCCTCCCTTTCTTTCTTCCTTTTGTGAATATCCTAATTTGTCTACAAATATAATAGGACTATTTGAACATGAAGGAAATAATTTTACTTTTAGATGTCTATATTTTCTTTATAAGGGGTTTGGTAAAATTAGGTTGTTGGGGTAGTGTTAAGCATTCTAAATGTTAATTAATTGGTCCTGCTTGCTGTCTGTTACTTACATTGAATTTGATTGGTTAAATAAAATGCCGAGGCCTGAGATTGGGCAAAGACAGAGAAAGGTGGGACTTCCTGGGATTAGAGCAGGAAGCCTGTGCTTTAGACAGAGAAAGCATTCCAACCAGCAGCAGGAAGAGGAAGGCATTCCAGCCAGGAGCAGCAGGAAGGAGGCACACACCATGGGTTAGAAAAAGGAACCTCATTCCACATGGCCAGGAACATCGGCATATCATGGAGATTGGCAGTCCAAGGGGACATATGTATATATGGGGTCATGTTTGTGTAATAGAATTAAGAGCTAGCTTAGATTGGCTAGGATTGCACAACTCAGGCCAAGGCTTGTTAAAATCCATGTGGTATCTATGTGTGTATCCATTTGTAATGGCTGCTTAAAGATTAACAACTGCCGAGCCAATTAACAATAATATAAATACTGTTTAAATAGTTTAATTAGTCATATTTTTCTTTTTACATTTAGGTTATCTATTTATGTAATTATGTTAATATATTGGAACACAGAGTGTATATTTGAATCCTTATTTAACATAAAGGTTAAACTTAAGGTTAACTTAAGCCCTTCAACCATTAATATTATTTTCACCAAATTTTACTTCCTCATATGGGGATTCAAAATTCTTCCAGGAGCAAGGATATATAGCAAAATACAGTTGTAAATTTATAGACCAACATTCGCTTCTCAAACAAAAGGCAACATTCTAAAAGATGAGTTTCTCATCACCCGTCACATGCTGTTTCAGATCTGAGCAAGTCGTCAATGACGTCAGTTTAAACTACTGAACGGAGCGTGGGCTCTCTCTGCACCTGTGCTGTGTATGTGGCAGTGAGTACCTGGAACCTACGCGTTCTAGCCAGGTCATGACCTAGGTGGCAGGGACATGAGGTCTCGAGTGGCCAATAGGAAGACCCTATCAGGCTAAACTTCTCTTTGACTTTGCTCTGACATTCCCAGTAGCGGTGGCCCATGCAGATCCTTGATCCATACCTCTGAATTTCTATCTATTTTCTTTCCTAAACCAAGAAACTCAGTTAGTTTAGAAATCAACAAGTGCTTTTTTTTTTTTAATACTATGCAGCCAGTCAGGAATTGGGTGTAATTGAATATCCCTTAAAGCATCCCCTGGTATGATGAGGTAATCTATTTACGATAAGAAATAAGTGTATGTGAAGAGGAAAAATAATGTTAGATATAGAATATGAGAAGGGAGATTGATCAAAGTAATGAACGTGAGTCTCATTCTGCTTGTACTCCATTTTATTTCAAAGGAGTCCCAACCACTTATAATGGGTCTCAGCATACAGTAGCAGCTTGGTAAAGTTGATGTAAAATTGTCAAATGGAAAGTTGATATTTATTTACTAATCCAACTGATTAAAGCTTTTTGGATGTAGCAACGTTGTTGTATTACCAATGGACCAAAGCTGCCTTGGCTTTTCCAAACCCTCACAACAATTTCAACTTCATATCTCCTCTTTCCTGATGGGAACTGGCTGTCCAGCCTCCTCCAGAGCTACCTCATCTGAGTACCTTTTATTGCTGAAGATTTCTATAGGATCCCGTGTCACCACATTGTCACCTCAGCTTTCCACTAGTGGTTTACAAAGATGAATTCACTTGTAACTGCAAAGCTTTCTGTTTTATTTTGCTTTGCATTTTGAGACAACGTCTACTCTGTCTCAAAAGAGTAGGTCTCAGGCTAGCCTCAAATTTGTGGCTGCCCTCCTGTCTCAATTTCCATGCCAGTTAAAGTCTATAGTTTAAAATGTTATGATGTTGAAAGAATTAAGCAAAGCCTGTAAGCCAAGTCTACTGCCATCACAGCATTCATGCAACATTTCAAACATGTGAGAAAAGCATGTGTGTGAAGGAATACTGCCAACAAATAAAAATGCGTAAGAATGGACTTGAAGGCTGACATTTCCACAAGACAGAATGCATTTATCCTTAAGTCAGAGGGAGATGGTGGAGTCCTTTAGACTGCTTCTGCAATAAATCAGCCTTCATATTTCTCTCTAGTCAACAAGTCATATATCCGCACCCTTGTGTTAAAAGGGCTGTCCATCCAGGCTGAAAAGAAAAGGGTTTACTGCTCTGCACTTGGCAGTTTACAAGGTCTGCCATTTTCATTCCTATACATACTTTGTGAGGGTCAAGGACAGCATGGGTCCTAATTTCTACTCCACCCCAACCACACAGAACTGGCATGCAGTGATATGGGCACATTGGGATATTTGGTGTTGGAAGTGACCATCCAGACAGCCATAAATGTAAATAATATGACACTCTAGTCACAGCAGCTTTCACTCTATCACTCTGACTAATTCCAGATGTTGAATATGCATTATTTCCTTTGCCACTGAAGAATTTCATAAGACACAAATGCTAGTATTTGTTTTAGAGGAAACAAATGAGATCAGTGTCAGATGTCTAGTCAATCATGGAAAAGTGATTACAACCTGGCACAGTTGACCCCAGCTTTAAATCCCCATAGCTATACTGAACGTTTGCTGTTTCCAAATTTCATGGGAGTCTGTGACAGAGTTTTACTGAAGCTTTGCACACAGGTCAGGAAGGAAGCAGCTGTTGGAATGTCAAAGACCCCTCTACACTCTCCAGACATCTTACGATTTTACCCTGTAGGGAAAGACAGCCACATCCTACCGTTGTGCCATTTTATTTTCTACTGCTATGCTTAAATATTCTGACAAAAGCACAAAATGGAGGGTGTCTTGCTTTATTCTCATGAAGCAGCACCTCATAATTCAAGGTGGCAGGAACCTGAAGTAGCTGGTTACATGGCATTCACCCCAAAACAGGCTCAGATATCTACTTCAGTGTCTCCTTCTGAGGGAATGGTGATATTCACAGTGAGCAGGTCTTCCCACTTCAGCTACTGTGGGCAGGATAATTCCTCAGAGACACTCCTACAGGCCAACATGGCCTAACAATTTCTCATTAGGATTCTATCCAGGTGATTTTACATGGTGCTGAGTCCACAAGCGAAACTTACCATCTGTTGTTTAAAAAACGAAAATATCCCAGTCATTCGACTTTATCAATGAAGGCTCAGTAGACAGATGTTGAGTTGAAAGCCTGCTAGCTCAGGGAGGCAGAAAAAGCACCCAGCTGACATTTCTATTCACCTGAAAGCCCCATAGGAAAAAGCTCAGAGCTAAAAAGCCCAGAAGAACCTAGAGGAAGAAGCCTTGAAGTAGAAAACCTCTGAAGAGAAAACTCAGAGGAAGAACTCCCAACTCTTTCTCTACACTGTCTTAAATACTCATTAGCTCAATGTCCCTCATTTCTGTTTAATCCCTGTCAGCTGATCTCTTGACGTAGAGTTAACCTTATTTAATCCTGTGTAAGGAAAGCTCTTGGATTAAAGGTATGTTCTAGGGCTGAGCCAGACCATAACCACTTGTTTAAAATAGACAGAAAGTTCTTGGATTAAAGGCTTGAAAGGAATGAAAATTTTAGAGATCCCCTTGGCAGGCAGTGAAGCCAGGCCAGCTGGGTTCCAGGAACTTAGCTGATCATAAAAAGGGTGGAACCAAGAATGAAGGTCAATCAAGTCATGGGCCGTGATCTTCAGGATCTACTATCCTGAGGTGCAACCTCCTGTGACCACAGGAAGGTAGGGATTGATGCACATGGGTCAAGAGGGCCCAGGCAGAACTGGGCATAATGATTACTTCTTCAAATAAGTGGTATAATGGGACATGATTCTAATCAGTTCATTCCTCTCATGAGTCATCATCTGTACCTAAATGGTTAGGTTTTTCACCGTATTCATCTGTTGCTCTTATTCAGTGAGGAGGAAAGGTGTGGATGATGTCTCCTCAGTTCTTTCTGTAGATAGATAAATATAGGTGAACTTGTATAGATGAACGGCATAGGGACAGGTGACACCATACTGAGTCCTGAGAAGCCTGCTGAAGAAGGAAACACCCTGTGCACTATGGTTCTCTCTTTTTCCAATAATAAAAATTGATTCGAGGCAGAGGGTTATATCTTATATATTTATTAATACTCAACAGATACCTAAATCCTAAAACCCAAACCCTAATTCTAAAACCTAAATCTAAAATACTGTAATATCTATAATAAACAAACACAACACTAATTTAAGTTTCTTAAAAGGATATTTTCCCACATTAATTCTCTGGGCATGGATCGGTATGGGTGGCTGGTCTCTTAAAGTCATATCTTAAGGCAGTTTATAAATTTAATCTGTTTCGACCATTGCCTTTAAATCAGGCAAGAATTGCCTCTGTGGTCCTAGAGCCCAATTATTTGCAAGATGAAAAGTTTCTTGGGCTCACCTTTTTAATGTTCTGGTCCTCCAAGGGCTCCACTCTAGTATTCTGGCCAATCTGATGCTTTCAGGCTCCAAGGGGAGATAATTCTCTGTTTAGATGTTCTGAGCACCAGGGAGGGTCTGCGTTTATCTTCTCCACTCGCGTGGATTTGCCACAGGTCAGTGCAAGACAGTGATGAGCAGCCCCGGCATGATGAGGAGGAAGGCGGCCACCAGGCCGAGTTGGCTTCCGATTTTAAATCCCTTGGGTCGTAATGATCTTGGCCATGAATTCCAGCATTTGTTGCTATGGTTCCTGGTGGGATTTTCCAGGACACACCCTCACAACAGTGCATTATCTAGTCCCATGATCTGCTCTTGGTGGGCTTTCAAGGACATGCCCTTCAATGACAAACACCCCCGTAATTGGAAACACCTTTTTCCTGAGACACCACACTTCTAAAACCCTATGCTGACAGATGCTACACTACTTCACTAACCCCACCACAGCCATGCCATGTTAGAAACAGATTTTTCAATTCACAGTCTTGGGGCTCTCAATGTGATCAAATATTCTGCAGCAACAGTCATTCATGGTTCAGATTTTATTCCCTTTAAATCATTCTGCAGATATGTTAAAGATGATCTCTGTATCTCCATGCAATGCTTGGTCATTGCCAATAGCTTGCTGGGGAACAGGCAGCTAAGTGTTGCGTTTTCTGTAATAACTACTACTCATTCTACTAAACTCAAATACAGGAAGCTTCAGAATAACGTCTGACAAACATTTTTTACCCTGAAAAGCAGAGAAGGAACAATAAAGGAGCTATAAGGAACAAAAAGTTGCTGATTGACAGCCAACGTGGTTTGTGGAACACTGGACTTTGGTTCTGGAGTTCCTTTCTCTAATGGCACTTGTGGCAGTAGTCACTGTGACATGCCACAGAGGTGGTTTCTGAATGCTGTGGTGCTATGGTCACCACTGAGTGCATTTCTCCCTCCACTGTTCATAGAAACCGAATTTCTAATTTTAGTGTATCTCTGTTCTGTTCTTGTGTTATCTGCCATGGAAGATTGTATTGATGTAACTTCTTCAGAAAAGATTGGACGGTAGGCACTTACTTAGGACAAAAACTAAACAAACCTTCCTTTACAGTATCTAGAAAAAGCCTGGATCCTTTATGTATCTAAAAGCAAGCAAGGTCACCAGTACCATGTAAACACAAAACTCATATAAAGTCCAGATTCCTACCAGGAGTCCATATCAGCTGTGTAGTGCCTACCTACAGTGCGCTCAGTCAGATTAAATCATAAAATTAACCATCGCAGGCAAATGTGCATTTTTAAAATCCCACATAGGTATTTTCAGGTTTGAAGAGCACTGCTTTACCCTGCTTTCCTCTCTAAGCCAAGCTCTCACATGTCTCTGTTTCTCCTTGTAATCTTCCTGCTAAAATATTTTTTAGTTCTTTTCTCATTGCATCATTCTTAGTTACTTTTAAATCAACACACACTGAGCCTTCTTAAGCCCTCTTGAGCTCCCAGATTTTATTGCACTCAATTTTGGATTCCAATTAAACGTTATCTTTTATTGCATCACTCACAATTTCTGGGTTATGTGTTTGTTTTACACGTTGCTCTGTGAACTCTCAGAATGAAAACTGAGGATTTTCCTTCAGTACTTCACCATACAGAACCTAGAAAGGGTACTGGACATATAGAGTCCAGAACTTAACAAGTATCTACACATCACTGAGTGCTGTCCTTGCTGTCCCTTGACGAGCTTTAAGAGTGCCACCAGCCCCTTCAGCTAAACTATTTGTGCCCATCTGTCAGTTTTAAGATTTGCTGGCTATGGTTGTGTGTTCAGAAAACTGACCTTTTCCTCTGTGCTTCAGTTTTCTCATTTACAAAGCAGAGTTGAGAGTTGTAGGTGTACCTCAGAGATCCAGTATGTGATGAGCATGCGTACAGATGCCGTGATTGCTGAGCATGCGTACAGATGCCGTGATTGCTGAGCATGCGTACAGATGCCGTGCTTACGGAGCATGCGTACAGATGCCGTGCTTACGGAGCATGCGCAAGGTTCTGACCCTGTTCTCAGTGTCACTGCTTCCCTCAAAAGAAAAACTTGAGTAAACATAATTATCTTTTTCATTAGGTGATTTGGGATCTTTAAAGGACAAACCATATTAGGTACTAGCAAAATAACTATTACATGGAAAATACTAAATAAATTAACCATTATTGTGCAATTTAATTTCAAAACACAATTATTAGACACTTGTATATTATCCATTTTACACAGAAAATAAAAAGAGATGGGTCTGTCATCCGGCTTATAACAGTTGAAAGAGATGAGAATTACATCAAAAGTTTTAGCCTGTACTTAGATGTCCTCTGTTCTATAAAAGTGTAATTCTCTTAAGTAGATATTTCTTCACACACATAGAGTAAAAACGGTCAGTTAACAGCATATAAAATATGATCTTTGGGCATACATCAACATGCAAATATTTTTACAAATTGACTTTACATATGGCTTGATTAAAAATATGATTTACAAAAATCTCAGAATAAGAGAAGGAAAAGAGTCATTTCACAGGAGTAGCAGCAACTTTATCTTCCTCCTGTTGGCAGCCAAAAGTACTGCCATGGAGACAAGGCTGTCTCACAAAGCAAAACAAAGCCAATTCCACTATGTCTCTGTATTGCTTAAGTTAACAGTATGTTTCTTCACGGGAATCTTTTGAAGCCATTTGTCATTTTCTAAGGTTTGATTCCTTGAAATTTTGTTGTTTAATGTTAAAATTCATTACATTGGTTCACCCATCTGAAACATGAATTTCTGTGTGCAAAACTCTAAGAAGACAGTAAACTTTCCTCTCTGAACCCTTCTCTAGACCTCTGCATTTGGTGTTTATATTTTGATACTGATACCGTGTACTCCTAAAATAAAATGCAGGTGTCAGAGGGGAAACATTGAGCCTTAATATGGTTTAGGAGAGGTTAAATGGGAATTCAAATGGATAAAGACTGAATTAGACCATTTAATTTAGTCCCAAACCAGCCTCATATTGAACACACAGGAAAATTAGTTCATGGCAGATTTTTGTTTTTGGAGGGTAGATTGACTTCTGTTATTTTTTTTCCTTTTATTTTTTATTTCTTCAAGTTACATCTCAATCGCAGTCCCCTCCCTATTCTCCCCTCCAGTCCCACCCTCCCACCCTCAACCCCCCATTCTCTTCCCTTTTTTTTAAGTTTAAGGTATATCTTATTTCCCCCTACAGTTTCCCCTTTCAGTCCAACAAATGGCTCTTTCTCTTATAATAATAAATACAATACAAAACAACAAAGGTAATTAGGCCACGGTTATGAGGGTTATATGGCTTAGCATATATTCCCAATGTCTAGTCCATATGTATTTGGTACCTGACTTTAACATTCTACTATCTAACCATCTCCATGAGTTTAAAGTTCTATATCCAACTCAACATTCATACTAACTTGCAACACAATTTTAAAAGTATCTTCTTAGATCTATAACACTCTCTTGACTCCAAAACAACTCAAAATTTAATTATGAGACTCTAGCTATCTGTTCTTCAACCACCTCAGAGACCTGAGAGGGATAAATATATCTGATTTTAAAGGAATTACAGGGCCTGCAGCTTCCAAAACTAAGAAATGACATACCAGTGGCTGCCTGGACAGTTCCCATTTTCTCTCCATACATTACATTCAGTCATTTGGCCCCGTTTCTCTGACAGACATTGATTGTAGAGCAGGGGTTATGAAGGACTTTCCTACCCTGTCTTGGAAGAGCTAGGCTGTCGACTTACTTCCTTCCAGGTTTTGTCCTTTTTGGACAGCATTCTGTCTACAGTTGAAGCAAGGGGCTTTTCCTACCAAGAGATAGGCTTGCTACTAATTCAGTCATCTCCCACTGGAGATTCTTCGATGCTCATATTCTACTTGGGGGAGAATAGGGGGTGCTGTCAGGAGTTGATATGTCTTGATATAAAAAAATCTAAAGTTACAAAAACATCTTTGAATGCCATATTCTGCAGATCTCTTGAGGTTTTTGAAGACGCCCTATCTATCTCTTATATTAGGATAAGCAGATGTTGCTTGTCTCTTAGCAGCTTTATTTCTGATTAGCTTACAAAATAACTATAATATGCTGTCATAGTACCTAACAGAATGACCGGCTTGCATAACCATTAGTTTGCATTTCTTAATTATCCTAAACAGTTTATGACAGTTAGTAGTAAAAGGCCGAAACATCACATTTCATTTTTTTTCTTTACCTCCTAACCCTTCCATCCCATTTCTCTGGGGTGAGGTGTCCTTATATAATAGTCCCTCATCTCAGTTGAGAGGTCGTATGAGGGCCAAGAGCCTCCTCATTCATTGGGGGTCTACGAGGCAGTACCACCAGTGAAAAATGTCTCATTGCCTGGGAGAGAGAACTAAAAAAACAAACAAACAAATAAGCAGACAAATAGATTTTAAAAAGACTAAAAAATAGAAAAAAATATAATAAATAAATAAATAGATAAAGAAAGAAAGAAAGAAAGAAAGAAAGGAAGAAAGAAAGAAAGAAAGAAAGTCTATGTCCAAGTTTCCTTTGGTGTGTTAGTTGTAGTATCGATATCTTCTACTATATAGCTAAAGTCCTACTATAAGTGAATAGATGCCTTATGTGTCCTTCTGAGTCTGGGTTAGCTCACTCAGGATGAGCTTTTCTGGTTCCATACATTTGGCTGCAAATTGCATAATTTCATTGTTTCTGATAGCTGAATAATATTCCATTGTGTAGATGTACCACATTTTTTTAACCCATTCTTCAGTTGAGGGACATCTGGGTTGTTTCCAGTTTCTAGCTATTACAAATAAGTCTGCTGTAAACATAGATGAAGAAACTTCCTTATGATTCTCATGGAAGATCTTTAGTGGTTCAAGGGTAATAGTTTTTAATTCAAGTCTTTCTTTAGCATTTTATAAGTTTAAAGCTGATATAGAAAATGATTTTTTATATTATTCTGTACACTTAATACTACACAGTGAAGGAGATGGAGGGAGAACTTGAGCCTCTTTTCTACAAAACTAGGCCTCTGAAGATCCCTCGTGGGTCCCAAGCTTGGTGACTGCTGCTTTCATAGCTTGGTTCGTTCTTCGTTCTGAGCAGATTTATTTTATTAAAAATTTGAGGGTTTAGGCTCAATAATCCCAAGACACAGAACCCAGAGCAAGTGCCCCACAGTTGCTAAGGCTCTTCTCATACTGAAATTATTCAGCCCTAATTCCATTGGCATCATAGGTTAAATGAGCCTTGGTGAGAGTCTGTTCTATGCATGTTAAAGCATTCTGGGGGATCCCCATCTCCTTTTATAAATATGGCCTAGTCACTGCCCTCATTACCAGTTTTGACAACTGAAAGCACAATACAACCCCAAGGTGAGAATTAAGAACATATGATTTAGAGGAGAGATTAAGAGATTCATTAACTTAAATTGATTTTTTATACTTTATTTTTTTATTTCTTCAAGTTACATCTCAGTCACAATCCCTTCCCTACTCCCCCCTCCTGTCCCACCCTTCCACCCTCTTCCCCCCAAAAGCTCCCCCTTTCAGTCAACAAATGGTTCCTTCTCTTATAACAGTAAATACAATACAAAACAACAAAAATAAATACGCCACAATTATGAAAGTTAAATGAAGATCAGAAAATAAAGGCAAAGCCTTACCCTTGAAAGTTGTGATCACAATGCAGAAAGAGAAGGCTGTTTTGATTGTTGCTTATTAGTTTGTTTTTAACAGAAGCAGAATGAGCCTTTGTGTCCCAATTACTTTTTATTGTCAACTTAACCCAATTTAGAGTCATTTGGGAAGAGGGAGCCTTCACTAAAAATGTTTCCATCGGATTGGCCACATCTGTGAGAAACTGTATTGATTGATGGTTGATGTGAAAAGGCCTAGTGCACTGTTGGGCAGTTGGCCTGAGGCGTATAAGACAGTTAACTGTGCAATTCAGTAATCAGCATTCCTTCATGGCTCCTGCTTCCAGATTCCTTCCTCTGGTTCCTGTGGAGGTTCGCTCAGAGATGGACTTTGACCTCGTCAAGTTAATTTAACAAACCCTCCCAGTTACTTTGGTCTTGACAATAGAAAAGCAAACTAGGAGGCGATGGTGTACTCTCCTTGATATTTCACATTCTTGGTAGACCAGGTGGGTGGAGCCAAAGATTCACAGCATAATTTTGGAGATCTTTGGCTAAATTTTAAACTTTTAAGTAACATTTTTTCAAACTTCATATCTATGCACGTGATGATGTTAAGAAATTGACTTAGTTGTTAGCAGTGGAATTTTACTTATATTATTTAATTTTGAAATTATGTGATTTACTTCATAAATGATTCATCTTATAAAGATTCATCTTTCCTGGCATCCTATGTATGCATAAGTCAAAACATTGAGATTATATATTCATTTATTTATTTATGATTCATTTATTTATTCATGATTCATTTAGTTATTGAGACAGAGACTGGCCTCAGCCTCCTAACCACTACCATTATAGACGCACACCACCACTCCTGGTTTGAGATTTATTTTAACAGAGGGTTAAACACAGCAAACTTTGTGTTTCTAAACAATACTAATTTATCCTATATATGTCCCACAAGGCCATTGCCTTAGGAAGAAGTGATTATGTAATCACCATGAAAGTCCAGTGAGTTGCATATTGTTCTACATAGTTTTCATCTTAGAAGAAATAGTTCATCTTCATCCTTAAGAAAACAAAAGAAACAAACAAAAAAGCTAAACTAAAACCTTATATTCTTCCTGTAAACCCGTGACCTCCTTGGGGTTGATCTTAGTTACTGAGAAGTCATATTTGCTGGCATGAACTACTTATCAGACTGATAATATTGATAGCACCTTCCTGCAGACAAATTCTCCTTCTACTTTTCATAGTTATGAGAGAAGGACTAATGGTTGCTGCCCCACTCTGCCACGTGGTCTTACCTCTCAGCCATCTGAGCCACTCTGCTTGCTGACACAAGCTTTTGCTAGAAGTCACTCTTAGCCTGCCTTTGAACACCTCATTTTCATAGAACCAGGCGATCAACAGCATCCTGTGCACAGCTCCTATTAGTGGAAAAATTACTCAAGTTGCATCTCGTTACAGGATAGCCTGGAACCGATCACGTCCCTGCTGCACAGCGGAGCACATGTTCAACAGGTGGGGTACGGTGGCCTCACAGCCCTGCACATTGCTGCCATAGCTGGTCACCCAGAGGTGAGTCTTGCCTCCCTCAAATGAAAAGGAAAAAAAATGGTATCTGCCTTTTCTAATTGTTCTCAGTTGTTTGAAATTCTGACTTTTCAGATTCTAGGAATTGATGCAGTTTTTCTAACTAGTGGACATACTCATTTGCTCTGACACTAAAATTTAGCTATATGAATATGGTTTTATAATAAGTTCAACTCATTATATAACAATGTACCCAAACATCAATTAACATAAAGAAGTCTGGATATAAGAGGTGTTGTACAATAATTGAGAGCAAATGCTTTGTGTTTGGGCAGCTCAGTCTCCACAGCTTGGTCTTTTTTCTTCTAGGAAGTGTCTGACTCTCATGACTTGCTTTCTTTATTTGGAAAACAGTAACAGAAGGATCAGGCTATCACTCAGAGTATTGCCTGACACATGCAAGGTACAGGGTTCAACTCCTGGAGAATAATTGTAGGCTGATTACGGTGTTTAATTAAAGTTTCCACACAGAGCTTTCTGAGGATTGCTTCCTATAGAGGGAGGAGAGATGCAAGTCTGTGCTCTAACTTCTCTCTTATACATTACATGGAGAAACATTTATTAAATAAAAATTATATGCCCCTAGTGTATGAGCAGGCTCTTGGCCCTCATATGACTGCTGAACTGGGGCAGCGGGAGACTGTTATGTAGGGACACTCCACTCCAGAGGAGTAGGATGGAAGGGATAGGGGGTAGAGGGTGGGAGGGCAGACTGGGAGGGGTGGAAAGAGAACACTGTGATGGAGATGTAACCTGAAGTAATAAATAAACATAAAAAAATAAAGAATGTTAGTCAGCTTTAAAAAAAATAAAAATAAATAAAAATTATACCTCAGACTCTCTTCTGTGTGCTGGGATGACAGGGCCAAGACAGTGACAAAAATCTCCATTTCTGTAGAGCATCATTGCAAACAAGAAATCAGACAATGAAGAATGACCATACTGTACAATTTGAATTACCAGTGAGTAGTATAGAATAATAAATGAGGGAGGACTGGGCATCATTTACATAAGATCTGTATCAAAGACTCTGAAGGATAGTGTTGCTGAACCCGAGGCCTGAGTGAAATGAGACAGACATGACCGTGTGAAGGAGCAGACTGGAGAACCAACATGCACAGACTGGAGAAACAACCCATGCAGGCCTTAGTCACAGGAGTGCGTGCTGGATGCAGCGTCCCAGAGAGAGTTAAGAGAAGGTATCCGGATCTTGTCTTGACTTTGTGAAAATATCTGGCTAACTTTAAAAACTCTCAAGGGTAGTTTTTATTTTCCCTGCTGTATTAAGTATCACATCATGCCTCCTGAGAGAAATTGTCTTACAATTACAAAGCCATCGAATAGAAAGTCTGGAATCCTGGCCATTGTATTCAAAGAGATGTATTGCATCTCTTTCATCCTCTACTAAGATGTACCAGCCTAGGAAGCTCATTAAAGTCATAAATACAAGCTTTCCACCTCCTTATTAAATAGTCATTTTTGAAAATTATCATATTCTATGCTCAACTGTACTTTTTCTCAGCAACTCACAATCCCTCAACTAACTGAGAACAGAGGCATAATAAAAAAAAGCCCTAAGTAAAATCTATGAAACACGTTTGAGTCAAGCTTCCTATCAATGCCACTCAACAGGTTCTCACATGTAGCAGAATCATGTTGACAACAAAACATTTTCCTTCATGCTATCCTTTCTCATTACTACAAAACCTTACTCACTTCAAAATTAATCCAGAGATCCAGAGACATTGTTGTAAATATACAGCATCAGTTTGAACTGTTTAAAGGGAAAGATGAAAATCTCAGTAAGTTTACTTAGATGGCATTTTCTTCTCCCTTATCACAATTATAAAATCCAGCTGGAGTCACAAACATTACAAAGTCTGAGTGGAAGGGATAATGAATCGCTGTTGCACTCCTCTGAAAGATGTCTAACCTTTAATAAGCTGATGTTTTTGCAAGTGACGTTTAGCAGGCTTGTCTCTACAGCATGTTCAGATGGCTCTGTTTTCCTGGGCTGTGAATTGGGGACAGGCAGAGCATCACACCTATTTCATCTGTTCAGGCCCAACTCTACTAAAACGATTCCTGTTCTGTCTCTACCACTGCTCATTTCTTGGTGTGTCGCCCAATTTCTTTCCTTACACAGTGTACAGAGTTTAATGACCCCTATAGTCAATAACCAACTGTACATGAAATAGGTTTAGACACAGCATCCTTTTTCTCTTCTTATATAGCATACTAATTAAGTTATTGGTCAGATAAAAAATGAGGTAAAATGTTATCTACTAAAACAACAACAACAAAACCCAAAGTCACCATATTAATTTGTAAGTATTTGAGCTGGAGGGATGGTGCAGCAGCCAAGAGCTGAGCCATCATTGCTCTTGCAGAGGAGCTGAGTTCCATTTGTAGCAGCCATATCAGGCAGCTCACAAACACCTGTAACTCCAGCTCCAGTTACCCTGGCCACCAAAGGCATCCACACATATGACATGGGCAACTGGACACATGTGACAATTACTCACACAGACACATATAAATAAAATTTTTTAAAAAGCATATTTTAAAAATATAAAGTTTCATGGTTTATTCACTTCAGAACTACCAGTTGCAGTGAGTATTTTCAATATATTTTGTTCTTGGTCAAAATGAGAAAGAGTCAGCAGCTGCAGGGTTAATTATGTGGTGAGTTTCCAGCAGAACTGTGAAGATTCCTGTAGTTGCCTGTCTTCAGTGTGGTTTCCTTTCCTGAGGCTTTAGTTAGCCACAATCAACTTTGGTCTGCAAATGTCACATGGGAAGTTCTAGAAGTGATTCTGGGGCTTAGACTAAGTTTATTATGGCATGTTGATGTAACTAATTATGCACTGCCTTAGTTTATAAAGCAAACTTTATCATATAGGCGTGGCCATCTACAAAAACCATGTGCATAAATTTCAGCACTTCCGGTGGGGACCACTGAACTCACAATCTGTGAATAATGGATACAACTGCCCATTAACTAATGGAGAAGATTCCATTTACAGTATTGTTTTTAAAGTTGTGTGTGAAGAAAGGAAGTTGAAATCATAACAATAGCTGAAAACTGAATTAGGCTAGGGGACTGAGTGGGAGAATGAATTCAGAGGGGATCATTGAATAAGAAGAAAGAATTGTAACCCCTGATGGGAGAGAAAGCGGGTAGAGGGCTGTCCCAGGACACGGGGTGAAGCTTTCAGTATGAAATGGTGCTTAGTGTTGTGGAGTTTTCTTTTTTTTTTTTTGGTTTTTCGAGACAGGGTTTCTCTGAATATCTCTGGCTGTCCTGGACTCGCTTTGTAGACCAGGCTGGCCTCGAACTCACAAAGATCCGCCTGCCTCTGCCTCCCAAGTGCTGGGATTAAAGGCGTGCGCCACCACCGCCCGGAGTTTTCTTATCCATGCCAAGTGCAGGTGTGTGCTCACTAGTCTAGTTCACTCTTGGGATGTGGGGTGGGGCAACCCTTGTGAGTGAGCAGGAGCAGTCTCTCATCAGTACTAAAGGCCTTTGTCAGTCACCTTCTCTGTGAAACAATGCATGATGCTGGGTCTAAAGGACTCTTTGTCTCCACATATCAAATTTAGACCTTCCATTAGTGTCTCTGGTGTGTTTGTCCTTCTGTAATTGTGAATTCTGTTAAATATTTTTACAATGATGTTTCTATTGACTTAGGCAGCTGCCTACTTCAATAATGGAAGATTGGACAGGCTGCAGGTTCTCAGATATGTAGAATGCAAGCTGAGGCTCAGATGTGAAATTACTATGCTGTAAAAGGGAGAAAAATAATGGTTGTATTTGGCTCCAGTATTTCTCTGGTTTATCCACATATCAATTCATATGCACATATTGATTTTTACAAGGTCTAAACAATCAATGAACATGCATTGGATCCATTTCTCTTTGGGTACACACATGCACAGACATCATACAATCTCTTGAGTAAGGAAACTAACAGAGAGAAGTTTAGATTTGCTATTTCTTTGTTGTTTCTGTGATGTGTTGTCTGGTCTCTGATAATAACTAACTAATGTTAATCTCAGTTTATACAGGGAAGAGACTAAGAATTGGAAAGTTGAATGATGACCACTGTTTAGTGCATTCAGATAATGAAGAAATTAATGAAGCAATACTCTGCCTTGGTCACTGTTAAATCATAGCTTTCATCTTATGGGGAGTTAGAAGCAAATTAGTCTGGAATCATGTTGCATGACCATAGCCTAGGAACATAGATTTAGGTTATCCCAACTTCCATGTTTCAATTAAGAAGCATTTACATGAAGTTTTAGAGAACAAAGAAATCCATCAAACAAGGCAATTTAAAAACACATGTGTGGGTGCACTGAGCCTGGGGACACTATTCTATAGACTCTATTCTATAGAGATGCTGTCTGTTGACACTCTTAGGATTCCATTAAGTTCATAGCTTCTATGACAGTGTGTCTCAACCTGTGGGTTGTATCCCCTTTGGGGGTTGAATGAACCTTTCTAAGAGGTCACTTAAAGCCATTGGAAAACACAGACATTTACATTTTGATTCCTAACAGAAAAATTATAATTATAAAGTAGCAACAAAAGGAATTTTATGGTTTGGTATCACCATGACATGATGAACTGTATTAAAGGAGTGGAGTATTAGGAAGATTGAGAACCACTAATCTAAGAGGGTTTTATGAGATAATAGTTCTTAGAGAGAGTAGGGCAAGGAATGGCTGTTCCAGAAGGCTAGCCCCAGATAAGTAATTGCCCTCTGAATGAACACAACTCCAGTCTCTCCACAATATGGAAATCCCAATTATCCCATCAATCTCTGCAGACACAGATGTCTCCAGGAGTTTTTTTGTTTTGTTTTTTGTTTGTTTGTTTTTGTTTTTTGACACAGTCAAACACAGCTTCTTCTTCAGGAATTTTCATTCACATCACCCAACTTCAAAGCTACAACTTCATAAGTAATGGGATGGTATTCCACAGTGACTTGGACTTATTACTAAAAAGCAGGACTTATCTTCACAAAATACGAACAAAATATGTTCCAACCACCACAGGTAAAGTATAGGAATCACTACACAGTAAAGTAAAACATCATTGACTGAATTAAAGAGAACTTTACCTAGTCCTTACTGTCTGAGTAAACAGTGAGATATAATGCATACACACACACAGTTACAGACACACACAGACACAGACACACACATACAGATACACACACGCATGCATGCACACACACACAAATACAGATATACAGAGAGATACACACATACACAGATACACACAGTACACACACAAATATACACACAGAGAGAGTAATATACACACAGAGATACATAAATACACAGATACACACATACATACATAAGTATATATACATATATATATATATACACACACACACATACACAGACACAGATCAACACAGACAGATACAGACAAATACACACAGACATACACAGATACAGATACACACACAGAGAGATACATAAATATAGATATACACACATTATATATATACAGACACCGATAAACACAGACACACACACATATATATACACACACACAAACACAGATAAACACATACATATGCACATAGATAAACACAGACACACATGTACACATACACAGAAAAACACAAATATGCACTCAGAGACGTACACACTCACCCACACACATACACCCACACAGAGAGACACACATACATACCTAAACACACACACACACACAAACAACACACAGATACACACACACACAGACACAGATGCATAGACACATCTACACACACACACTGACACACAGATACACACACACTGCACATACACTCAGAGTGCTCTCCCTGTACCTAATTTCTTAGCTCTGTAGAACAATGCCAAACTGGCATCCCTGCCGCTACCAGTAGACACATCATTCATCAGTAGGGGTAGGTTACTTTTCAGCAGCAAAGGAAAAGCACATAGCAGCCAGGATGCCTATGCAATATGGAGAGTGTGTGTGTGGGGGGGATCTCAGTTTTCACAAAAAAACATAGGTATAGAGAGACAGACAGCCAAATATGTATGAACTGGACATTGGGAAGGTATATTGGGCCATTTATCACTCATAAATGTGGCATATTTATTTCTGTTGTTTTGTATAGTATTTACTGTTATTAGAGAAGGAACCATTTGTTGGACTGAAAGGGGAAGCTGATGGGGGGAAGAGGGTGGAAGGGTGGGACAGGAAGGGGGAATTGGGAAGGGTTTGTGACTGAGATGTAACTTGAAGAAAAAAAATAAAGTATTTAATAAAAAAAAAAAAGAGAGAGACAGACAGTGTGCAGGCAATCACACTGAAGGTATTCTGTCCTGGAAGTTTCTCTTTTAGCTTGTAAACACTCACCCAAGCATGTCTCAGAAGCGCTCCTAGTCATTTTGGAATTTATTTCTGATTTCAAGGAAATGTAGTTGATGGTTTTTTAATCCATTTTCAGCTAAATCATCTCAGTGTTTCAGTAGAGAGTTTTGTTTACCAAAAAGCTTGCAATGCTCTCTACATTATTTCTTTTGTAATGGCGTTAGTTTCCTCCCCAGAGGGATAGACAAGAGAATGCTTAAATTACAATGTATGTCTGCCTCTCCATCTCACTCAAAGTTCTCTCCTTTTCTCTGATGAATTCATAACATAATAGCACCACAGCTGCCTCCAGTATCTTGTGAACTTTATTTGAAATCCAAACAAATAGCAACAAAACAAAACAATTAAGAATTCTCACACTGAAGTGAGAGCTGTTAGATTTGAGCTAGGGGCTGTTGGGGCCAAGCCCACCTGTAGCAGCCTCTTTCTTCCTCTTCCACAGCTAGGAACAAAATGCTAAGCCTTTCGCTGAAAGCTCATCTGAGAATCAATCTTTACCGTCTAACAGGTGCCCCCTTCCTGGACTGCAGCAGGCACCTGATGTTCACTTCTATCAAGGGATTTTACTCTTACTAGCCTGGGCTCCCAGCCTCACCTACCACCCAGGAATTGAAAAAGGTTGACTACAAACAGTTCTAGGGAACCTCCCCATCCCGAGACCCATAAGAAGGGACCCCTACTTCATCAATGGAGCTGAACTCTCTTCTGAGCCCCAAATCATGCTGTGTTAACATACAATTAATAACAACCAAAAGTCGCTACTCCAAAGGATATTGTGTCTTAATGTCCCCCTTAAGTCCCAACCCAAGACCTGTCAATAAATGTGTATCAAATATACAAAGTTAAGCCTCCTTCAGGGCTTTTTCTTCATTTTTTTTTTGGGGGGGCAGCCAGGTAAAACAAAGAAAGAAACCAAAAACACAGAGGAATCCAGCAAAGTCATCCAGGATGATAAAATTAATAACTGACAAGGTTGATGCCCTCATGGAGGCTGGGTACCCTTTCCTCAGTCCAAGTATGGCTGTGTCATCTCACCTGACAAGAATGGAAGCTTGAGGCATGATAGATGGAAGCTGATAGCATGCCAGGAAAGCATTCTGTTTGTGTAGATCTGAATCTTCACAATAAAGGTAGAATGTCATCTTGATGCCTCTTCAAGACTGTGATATGTCTTTTCTTATGCATTACAGATTTAACAACTCTGTTGTGAAAAATCACAGTACACAGAGACTGTGGCTTTAGCATGGCCACAGAGTTGGACAGGCTTCTTCACAATCTAATTTCAAAACATATTCATCCCTCTGGATGCAATATCTAGAGCCCTCAGCAGTCAATCAGTCCTACTGATTCTCCCAGCATAAGTACTGCTCAAACATTCAAATTAATGAAGCACTGCCCTACAATGCATTAGGATCAGTGAAATTTAAAATAGACACCTGACTGAATGAAGAGTTAGAAAGAGGACCTTTAATCGCCAAACTACAGTGTTGGTAAGTTTGGTTTGTTCAGGGATCTGCAGCTTGGTATGCAGGAGGGGACTTTCTCACCGTTGTTACAGTCACATCCCTCTGCATTTGCCTCTGTGGCCTCTGTCTCTGTCCCTGTCTCCTCATCTTCTACGAAAACCAGTCAGTGGGTTAAAGTTCATATAATAATTAAAGCTCACTAAAAATCACAATTTAATTCTTTTTTAAATGTTTATTTATTACTTCACGTTACATCTTCATCACAGTGTCCTCTTTCCACCCCTCCCAGTCCTGCCCTCCCACCCTCTTACCCCCTATCCCTTCCATCCCATTCCTCTGGAGTGGAGTGTCCCTACATAACAGTCTCCCGCCCCAGTTCGGCAGTCATATGAGGGCCAAGAGCCTCCTCATACACGGGGGACCTACAAGGCAGCACCACTAGGGCAGAGTGTCTCATTGACAGGAAACAAAGTCTATGTCCATGTTCCCTTTTGTGCATTGGTTGTAGTATAGTTATCCTGTACTATATGGCTAAAATCCGATGATAAGTGAATAGATACCATGTGCATCCTTCTGGGTCTGGGTTAGCTCACTCAGGATGAGCTTCTCTAGTTCCATGATTTCATTGTTTCTAATAACTGAGTAGTATTCCATTGTGCAGATATAAGAGACCAAGTCATCAGTCTCTCTCACACAAGCACCAGGATATATCCAGATATTGTTATTTCATGGAGTGTTATTATCAACTGGTAATTCTCTCACAAAAAAAAATTCAAATCAAGAAGTATACCGTAAATTACTCCATGAAATTTGAACCATCAAGGCCACAATAATTCAGATAGAGACCAGTGTAGACAGTGAACTCTAGTCCAGCACACAAGTTATTGCTTAAATATCTCACCAGTGAATCTCATTAATGATTTAATTCCCATAAAGCAGAATTAATTGTACATATTTCCATGTGTGCTTTGAGCTATCACTCTAGTGACTAGCCTGACATCCATTGTGTCACATGATTAGTTTATGAAGCTAAACCGTTTTTGAACATACAGTCTTAAATGTATCAGACCCAATTTAGGAACACTACATCTTCTGGAATTCAAAAGTGGTTTTCTCATAGTTTAAACCAAAGAGTCTGTGGTCCCAATTACTGTGTCCCATGATGCTGCATCTTGTTTTATTAAAGATAAAGGCCATGTCCGCTGTCTAGGCTTTTGGTCTGGAGATGGAGGCAGGATAATAGGTCATACCTCATAATCAGCTTATTTTACACTCCCATAGGCAAAGCTTCAAGCATGTCTCATTTGTAGGACATGAAAAAGAGAGCCCTAGCATTTACTCAGACCTTTGACATAGCCTGCATTAGCTACTATTAGACAGTAAGTATTGCTTTGGGCGTGAGATAGAAGGACACAGCCAGAAAAGCTTTATGGGCTAATAAAAATGTAAATGAGATGTTAATCAGCTTTCTAATCTGGAAAGTGACGAAAGAGACATTATCTGAGAAATTAGATTCAAAGATTATTGCTAATCAAATCAACCCAAAATGAGACATCCTTTGTAACCAGTTAATGTTTTGTAAAAATCTTTCTCTCCTAATTTTTCTAGGTGCTAAAATTGATTCAAACATTCTCAGTCCACTACATATTCTACAAACACATATATGATATGATACATACACACATATGAATCCACACACATTTAAACACATATGTACACTTATATACAACATATGAACACAAACATATACACATGTGCATATATATTTACATGTACACACACATACACATGCATCCACACATATGCACATATACATACATATACACATATATACACATACACACACAGTATGTGATATGTCAACCAAGTGGAAATAATCTTTGCTACCTTCTAGCTATTGATAAGATACTGCCATGCAGTTTAATGTCTTACATCTAGAATTTCACATTCGAGTGATAAATCCAGGTCTCTGCATGTTGGTCAAGTCACATTATGAGAATTTCAGATAATTTTTGGTTGGGTTCTAGAAACTAGCACTTCCCCTTGATCCTAAGCCATGGGACGAATTAGCATTCTCTACTGGATCTTTGGATGCAGTAGTAAACAATGAATGGTGACTCCTTCTATAAAGAATGATTCACCCTGCGGCGGTTTCAGGGAGTCAGTGGAGAAACACTAGTGGCTCCTAAGAACACCATGTGACTTATTCTCTGTAGCTCTCTCTGGTGGTATCTCTAACAATCTTCAGAAACCTGCAGAGACTGTGACAGAAGAGGGAAGCATCTAGAGCCGGGTGACCAGCTCTCCACAGTTGTTAGGTCTCATGACTTCTCTCTTCTAAGTGTTCCTCAAAAGCATGTATTACCTCTACTTCCTGTTGTTTGTTCTTACACAATTATGTATCAGACAAGTATAAACACTGAAAACTCCCCAGGCTGTTTGATCTGAGCAGCAGTTCCGTGGGAATTTGTAGCGTATAAAATGCTGGTACGTTTCCTCTTCCCTATGCACTCAAGGCTGCTGGATTCTAGCTCTCTTAGCTCTGAATCAAGCAGTCCAAAATTATTATGTTTCCATACTCTGAACTAACTAATGCGCATCTCTGCTGAAAAGATATATATTGAGCTATCCAGGATATTTAGTTAAATATAGCAAAATAAAGATAATAACTGAAAACATTTCCCACAACTGTCCTAAGTGTTTCATTTTCTCTGCATTCTCAATGACATTATTCTGCAGCAATGCCCTAGTGTTTCAGGCCTGTATACAGAACTCTTACACTCCACTGAATACTAAAATCTTCCCCCAAAATGTTCAGGTTTGATCAAGCAAGATGTTGGAAAAGGTTCATTCCTGCTCGACAAAGCCTTGCCAACTCCATCACCCTGGATAGATGATTCAGGTCCTCTTCCTTTGCAGCCAGTGGTCATCATGTTCTACATTTCACAAGAATCGCTGTGAAGGAAGTTAACTGTTTCCATTTTAACATACTCTGTTTTTATCATTGTGTAGTCTCTATGCTTTGCCTTCTTAAACTGCATTCATCACAAGGCTGAGTCCCTCTAGCCTGAAGATTCTCTGTCTCCTAATCAACCAGTGCACCTTGGGTACTTTTCTGCTAGCATTTAAGACTGCGTACCTCAGAAGCATAGCTTAATTTGGTCACTTATTATATATATTTTTGAGTATATGGGCAACATGTTTAAGAAGGCTTCATAGAACTCACAGGTACATGCAATATGCTTTATGTATTAGATTGTTGGTTTTGGTTTCTTTTCTGAGACAGAGGCCGTACTAGGTAGCTCGGACCAGTCTTTAACTAATGATCTTCCTAACTCAGCCTCCCTAGGTGCTGGGATCATAGGCATTCACCACCATGCCTAGCTCTACAGTAGATTTTTAAAAAATGTTTGCTAAATGACTAAAGTTATGAATATCAAAGTGTTTCAGAAATTATACAGGATGAGGAAAATTATTTGTCTCTTTCTTAAAGGCAGAAGTGAAAGATTATAATGACACTGTTCATGAAGAAAGAGTGTATGAAATCATAAGCAATTTTCATAAGTACCTTCATACATATTAATATTAAAAAACAAGAAAATTCAAGTGAGTATCATAGCACGTACAAAGAAAATACTCAACTGATATTCAGGATGGAACAATAATAATTCTATATGCTCATTCCTTCACACAAATATCAATTCGAACAAACATTCATACAAGAAAATACCACCTCAAAATCTTAGGACGCCAGGAGATATGCTATCACATCAGAGTGGAGTGCTGAAATGAAAGAAATTGTAGTGAGGATGTTAGGAAGGATAGTTTCATATAATAGGGAGAACTATCCCACCCCAAAACCCAGTTAGTATGACAGAGAGAGATACTTCCTCCTTTCACAGGAGATGGCGTTGACTCTAACAACTGGTGATCCCTTGTGGCCCAGCTTCTCAACCTGCTCCTGTACCAGGCTCTCCTCTACACACTCCAGGTCCAATTCCAGTGGCTAGAATAGAATTAAGAGATTAAGCTCCATAATTGCCACAATTTCGTGTCCTACTTTTAACAAATTACATTTTAGCCCAACCCTAAAGCCAGGTTGTCCACATTAGCCGAATTTCCAAGTTGAACCTCCATACTAAGCTTCTAAACCAACTGAAAATATAGGTCAGCTGTTACAGGCCCAGAATCCAGGCTGGCTTTGAGAGAGATAAATTATAACAGCACTTTCACCATTATAGAGCAAGGCCTCAGGCCTGTTCATGTAGACTCAAGGTCTAATCCTACACAAGTTGACTTGGGTTTCAGACTTGGCCCTAAGAACAAGATAAAATATGGACACTAGGGGACCCAGGCACAGGCTCTGTCTTCCCACTGACCTAAGAAGTAGGTTATGACTGCTTAAAAACTAGCAGAAATCCTCTCTGTGATCTCACCAGATAGCTGTCAATCCTAGAATAATCCTGGGACAAGATGATGATGATGATGATGATGATGATTATACATGTGTAAAGGACTTCACAATGTAGATCAATCTAAATCCTAGAAGAGATTCTATTTCTACAAGTGTACAAGTATCAACACAAAGTCCCAAGGACCACAGATGATCATGGACTCCAATGCTAGAAAAGCAACAGGGTAAAGTCTCCATACCAGACACTAAAGAAGTAAACATCTGCACACTCCCTGATAAAGACTTCAAAATTATCACATTAGAGAAACTGTAAGTCATGTGAGAAGAAAGATGAACAACCAAATAGAACCATGAAACAAAAACGAAACTCAAAATATAAAAAGTTCAGCCAGATAACCAAGAGTCAAATATAAATAAAAGAACTCAAGGAAGTTCTTTTTTTTTATTTATATTTTGTTTGTTTTGTTTTTTTCTTTTTCTTTTTTTTTTTTTTTTTTTTTTTTTTT
>CAJQZJ010033200.1:967690-1001851 GCA_907164525.1 Lophiomys imhausi | reverse complement strand
GCATGCTTGCACTACTACAGACTGGCATTGTGCATGCTTGCACTACTGCAGACTGGCATTGTGCATGCTTGCACTAGTACAGGCTGACTGTGTGTATGCTTGCACTATTTCAGGCTGCTTGTTAAACACTTCATCACACGATTCATTGTTTCTTATCTTTTAGCTTTGGAGATTAAATTATCTAAATCTTATAGGTATCATAAATCTAGGCTAGGTCATATTCTAGACATTTGATTAAATCATCTTGTCCCACAATCCTCAAGTCATATTATAATTTTATATTTTCCAAGTTTGGTACACAAAATGAAGGCCTTTCTTAACACACTGTGTTGACGATGCTTCTCTCTACTTCATGAGTGTGATCACACATTTAGTAAACCACCTTGAAGGTCATCAAAATAGTAAGACTTGGTGACTAATCAGAGTCCATTACACATTTCAGCTGTTTTCGTCTCAGCTGTGAAGGAATCAGAACATGTCTATCCCTGTTTATAAAAGGGCATCAATGTTTCTTCTAATAGTGTCATAAGTAAGGCAGCCATTGACAGATTTACTGTTGATATGTGTTTAATTTAAACGTGTTTTGGAATATAAGGTAAGTGGTGAAAGGAAGCTGCCAGCCCTGAAGAGATGGATGGCCTGGAACTCCACACCACATCGCTCATTTTAAATTAAGACATGATATTATTCTTCCTGAATTATAGCAGAACTGGAAAGAGACAAAGTGAGGTCCTGCTCTTCAGAGGAGGAAATAGAGCAAGAAAAAATAACTCCTGAATTATGAATTTAATGGAATATGTCAAATTTCTTGCCACTATAAGCATAGCAGCCCTTGCCTGCAGTGTGCCAGCAACATGACCGTCAGCGTTTCCTCCCTGTGCCAATTGCATCTTTATGATAGAATGAGAAGGTTTATTTTTAGTTACACAAGTTATCAATGTATAAACATAATTCTTCTCCTTGCTATTTTGTCCTGTCATTAACATGAGCCCAATTTCTCATAAACTCGAGTATCAAGTAGACATTCACAATCTGGAAAATCATTTCCCATTAGATTTGCTCACAACACATTCTATTTGCTTCATCTAGTACAGAACAAAATATAGTAGATATTATGCCATCTGCTATTGGGAAATTATTTCTCAAGCATGTCAACATGCCAGGCATTTTCTGAGCAATTTTTACTGAACATCTCTTTATTTTCTCATTGTCCTCATATTATAGTTGGGAAAATGATGTCACCCTGGTGGACATGAGTACATTCAAAGTAGAGAAAACATAATATTCAAATTCTCAAGGCATTGTGACTGAGTGAGACTGTAGGCAGGTCTGTGTGACTGGACTCCAAGGTGTAGCTTAAGGTATGTGGGAGACATTGGATATCAGAGGGCAGGCAGAGGGGTTCCCTCATACAGTTGTCCATTGGCTGAAAGAGGGGAACCTGAGGATTACTATATCATATTAACTGAAAATGGAATTATTTGCTGATCTTGACATTGCAATAAATACAGCAAGTTAAGAATTAGAAGGAATGTTAAGTAACAATTCCATACTCTTTCTTTCATATTTGTTTATGAATCTTTCTTACTTCATGACTTAAGATTTTATACATTTGTGTTCATTTGGAATTTTTTACTTTACAACTTTATTTTTTTGTCCTAACAACTTTGAAGACAATTGTAATAGAAGTTATGAGAGACAGAACTGTAAGGAATGTGCTTGGTACCTGGGGATAGTTAGAAAGACAAATATTTCTGAAGAACCTCAGGATGGGGGGACATGCAGCAGAGAAGAGTTATGGACCACAAGACTTCTCAGTTTGAGGAAATGACTCCAAACACATTACACACTCATTGGACAAGGATTTCATGGTGGGTCAGGTTCTCAGCTTTCTGTGAGATTAAATACTGCTCCTGTGTGACACCAGCTCGACCTACTTGCTGTTCCTGGCTGAGTGGAATTATGGGACTTCCATTTCCTTATTAAAGCTAGGATGGAGGCATAAGAATGATTTTCCAGAGGGTGAAGTGAGTCAGGAAAATGCATGGAGGAGCTAACTATATGCAGGAGATGCTAACTATAACACAGAATAACTAGCTACAAGTGTCAACATTCTACTGAGAAAAATGAATTCAGGTCTAAACCCCAATTCTGTGATTTGTTATTCTGCTGCCCTGGATGGAGGCAAATCCATCGCTTTGTCACCAAATATAAATATCTTTGTTTTTTACCTAGTACCAATAAGATCAACTTCTGTTGTTCCAAGTACTGAATAAAGGGCCCATGGCCATGAATGATGTAAACCTACATGGCTCTGTTTTCTTTCTGAAGCATAAACATGTTGAAAAAGTATGTATGTGCATTTTAAACAGCTTTGTACACAAGGATTTTTCTGATCATATGACTCTGTGTGTGTGTGTGTGTGTGTGTGTGTGTGTGTGTGTGTGTGTGTGTTTCTTCCTTACCTATATAAGCAAGAAGACAGGACATAGAAGATTAGGGGTAAGTGAGGTTATTCTAAGAAGGGTAAGACTGAGCAGCAGTCCTCAATGCTGACATAGACAGAGAGCATGGTACATGGGAGGTTCAGTGAATGGTAATCATATCAATAGATAAACTGAAGGTCCCTTGAAGACACCTGGTTGCAAAGAAATGACATACTGTGTCTTACAGAGTGAGGTTTCAGGATGATTCCAGCATGGCACAGTAATGTCCCTTTTCTTGTATGTTCAGGAAAAACTAATTCCATGCCTCACTTGGCTTCATGTGTGAAAAGAAACTAATTAAAGAAAGACCCACTGTTTCCACATATGGCTTCTGAAAATGTGTGCAGCTAAAGTACATTCACTTATCATTTTGTTCTTCTGAAATGAAATTAGCACTCATGGAAACTATCTAGTGAAGTCTTCTCCAGGAGGGTGTAGATTAAAGGTGATCAGAAAGCCGGTTTGCCTAGTAATTATTAATAAATGAGTAAGATCTATATAGTACTTCTATTAGGTTTGAGGCATCTCTTTGAAAATCTACTCATGATAGCAGCTGGTGTTATCCTGTGAAGATACTAATTATAACATATATAGTAAGGAAATGCAGCACAAGCTGGGGTAAGAAATCTGATTAGCACCCACAATGTCTATGGTAAGCAAAGGTGGAGAGAGGAGCATTATGGGAACCAGGGTAGTGGAAGAGGGTGTCCCCTGGTTAGGGTGGTTGTCTGATGGTCAGCTTTGACAGTGAGTCTCAGGTGAAGTACAAACAGTTACTCTGAGAGACTGGGTCAGGGTAAAGGTAATGTAGACTTCTGGAAGCAGGAAGCACAGATCTTTAAGAAGAGAAAGTAGTAAAAACCCTCAAACTCATCGGCACAGGGGACAACTTCCTGAACAGAATACCAAGAGATCAGAATCTAAGGCCAACAATCAATAAATGGGACCTCATGAAACAGAAAATTTCTGTAAGGCAAAAGACAATGTCATTGGAACAAAACGGCAGCCAACAGACTGGGAAAAGATCTTCACTAACCCTTCATCTGAGAGAGGGCTAATATCGAAAATTTACAAAGAACTCAAGAAATTAAATGCCAAGAAACAAAATAATCCAATCAAAACATGGGGAACAGAGCTAAACAGAGAATTCACAGAGGAGGAATCCCTAATGCCTGAGAGACACTTGAAGAAATGCTCATCATCTTTAATCATTAGAGAAATGCAACTTAAGATGACTCTGAGATTCCATCTCACACCTTTCAGAATGGCTAAGATCAAAAACTCAAATGACAGCACAAGCTGGCGAGGTTGTGGAGAAAGGGAACACTCCTCCATTGCTGGTGGGAGTGCAAGCTTGTATAAACACTATGGAAATAAGCCTGGCGATACCTTAGAAACTTGAAATAGCTCTACCTCAAGACCCAGCCATACCACTTCTGGGTATACATCCAAATGATTCTTCACCAAATTACAAGGAAGTTACCTCATCTATGTTCATAGCAGCTTTATGTGTAATAGCTAGAAACTGGAAACAACACAGATGTCCCTCAACCGAAGAATGGAATAAAAAACTGTGGTACAACTACACAATGGAATACTACTCAGCCATCAAAAACAATGAAATCATGCAATTTGCACCCAAATGGATGGAACTAGAGAAGCTCATCGTGAGTGAGCTAACTCAGACTCAGAAGGATGCACATGGTATCTATTCACTTATAATCAGATTTTAGCTATATAGTACAGGATAACTGTACTATAACCAACGCACCAAAGGGAACATGAACACAGACTTTGTTACTTGTCCATGAGACACTTTTCCCCAGTGGTGCTGCCTTGTAGGCCCCCAGTGTATGAGGAGGCTCTTGGCCCTCACATGACTGCTGAACTAGGGGTGACTGTTATGTATGGACACTGCACTTTGGAGGAGTGGGTTGGAAGGGATAGGAAGTAGAGGGTGGGAGGGTGAGGCTGGGAGGGTTGGAAAAAGGGCACTGTGATGGAGATGTAACTTGAAGTAATAAATAAACATAAAAAAAGAACCAGAGTTCTTAAATAACTGTGCTGTATGTATGGCAAACTTAGAGCTGTTGGACATTTGAAAGTAGAACTTTTAATCATCACTGTTCTTTTACAAGTGTGAAACAATTTAGAAGCTAGAGTGAGTTACACTAATAAGTTTGCCATTCTCATAACCAGGCAAATTAATTCGGAACTTGTAGGCTTCTAGCTGTCATGGAAAAAAATGTGTCCTGCAATGGAGGCTCCTAAAACTGATTATTGCTTAATTAGTTTCCTCCTTATTGAAAAAAATCATTAGTCCAATTATAAGTTCCACTGGTTCGAGTGAACAGGGATTTTTGTTTTTCAAATGAAGATAGCTAGAAATATATTAACACACAACAGTATGAAACCTGGCTTTTGGCAAAAAGTGTGCTTGAGCCCTTTACTCCACAACAGATTCACAGAGTATATTTTATGAAAGTATCAAGATCAGAAAATAGTATTCAGTATAACTGGGAAATGTCCCCTCGCTAGACCCACTAGAAGAATCTCTATTCTGGAGTGCATGGCAGAACCTCCAGTTCCACTCTTTCTGTTTGAGTGTCCTCTCTGAACACGTTGATCTGCACACAGACAATTCTTCTTTCCATGTTTTTTAGAAAAATATAGGTGTCTTGTGAAGGAAGTACCCTGGCATTGATGATTAATAGTAATTAGCATGTAGACTAAGAATATTTGTATTAGCCTTCTGTCAGAAGTGGGGTTGGTGAAGACTTTCCCAATCTGTAAGCTGCCATTTTGCTTAAATGACAATGTCTTTTGCCTTACAGATGTTTTTCAGTATCATGAGGTTCCATTTATTGATTGTTGGTCTCAGGTCCTGAGCTATTGGTGTTCTGTTCAGGAAGTTGTCACCTGTGCCAATGAGTTCAAAGCTATTCCCTACTTTCTCTTCTAATAGATTTAGTGTGTTGGGCTTTATGTTACGGTCTTTGATCCATTTGGACTTAAGTTTTGTACAAGATGATAAGTATGGGTCTAATTTCATTCTTTTACATGTCAACATCCAGTTAGACCAGCACCTTTTGTTAAAGATGCTGTCCTTTTTCCATTGTATGGTTTTAACTTCTTTCTCAAAAATTAAGTGACCATGAGCATGGGAGATCTTTTCATCTTCTGATGTCTTCTTCAATTTCTTTCTTCAAAAGCTTGAAGTTACCCCCAGGTATTTTATATTGTTTATGGTTATTGTGAAAGGTGTTGTTTCCCTAATTTCTTTCTTAGCCCATTTTTTGAATAAAGAAGGGCTTCCGATTTTTTAAAATTAATTTTGTATCCAGTTGCCTTGCTGAAGATGTTTATCAGTTGTAGGAGTTCTCTGGTAAAATTCTTATAAAGAACTCAAGAAATTAAACACCAAGAAACAAAATAATTCAATCAAAAAATGGGAAACAGAGCTAAACTGAGAATTCACAAAGGAGGAATATCTAATGGCAGTGAGACACTTGAAGAAATGCTTAACATCTTAATCAGAGAAATGCAACTCAAGATGACTCAGAGATTCCATCTCACACCTGTCAGAATGGCTAAGATCAAAAACTCAAATGACAGCACATACTGTCGAGGTTGTGGAGAAAGGGGAACACTCCTCCATTGCTAGTGGGAGTGCAAACTTGTACAGCCACTATGGAAATCAGTCTCGAGATATCTTAGAAAACTTGGAATAGCCCTACCTCAAGACCCAGCCATACCACTTCTGGGTATCCACCCAAACAATTCCTCACCAAACAACAAGGACATAGCCTCATCTGTGTTCATAACAGCCTTCTCTGTAATAGCAAGAAACTGGAAACAACCCAGATGTCCCTCAACCGATGAATGTATAAAAAAAAAAATTGTGGCACATTTACATAATGGAATACTACTCAGCTCTCAGAAACAAAGAAATCATGCAATTCAAAGTCAAATGGATGGAGCTAGAGAAGCTCATCCTGGGTGAGCTAACCCAGACTCAGAAAGATGCACATGGCATCTTCTCACTTATAATTGGATTTTAGCCCTATAGTACAGGATAACTATCCTACAACCAACACACCAAAAGGAACAGGAACATAGACTTTGTTACCTATCAATGGGACAATTTTCCCTAGGGTTAATACCATGTAAGCCCCCAGTGCAAGAGGAAGCTCTTAGCCCTCATATGACTGTTGAACTGAGAGGGGCTAATATGTAGGGACACTCCACATTGGAAGAGTGGGAAGGGTGGGAGAAGGAGGAGAGGGTGGGAGAGTGGAACCAGGAGGGGTGGAAGTAGGGCACTGTGATGGAGATGTAACTTGAAGTAATAAATAAACGGCAAAAAAAAATATTTGTATTATGCTTCTCTGATGCCTCAGTGCTCTCTTTACTCTTAGATGCATTTAGAATCTCTGCGTTCTGGTCCTGTCTTTTTGCATAGATACGTAGTGTTTGGGGACGCCTGCTGTTTAGACTAGCTACACTGAGAACTGTGTATGTTGATGTGCTCATTTGTTTTGTGTTTTGTTTTGTTTTCTTTTAATTTGTGAAGCACAGGACAATCAAAGGGAAAAGGAATGTCACAATCCAGGAAAACCATAAGACAGCTTCCCTGATTATGGAACACAGGATCAGTAGTCACCACTCCAGACGGCAAGCAGCTACTGCTCAGGGACAATGGCTGGAAGTGCTTCTTGCTTCCCTGCGATATCCTCTGGCCTGTTGTCTAGGGTGTTTGCTATGAGCCAATGTCTGTCCATGGCAGTGTATTTGTTCAGGGTATTGGGCACTTGATAGACCATGTTAAAAGAACTGCAAATGAATTAACACAAAGGAAGTAAAAATGGAGAATGTCTATCAAAGCTATTTAGCTACATAGGTATTGATCTTTGTATATTGATACAAAATTAAGAGTATATTTGGCCACATTGGTATTGATCTTTGTATATTGATACAAAATTAAGGGTAACACTTCTTAAAGGTATTGTACCTAGTAATGCTTAAAAATGAAATGTGAAGCTTTGGCCTTTTGATACCAACCATCATAAATTGTTTAGGATAATTAAGAAATGCAAACTCATAGTCATGCAAGAGTGTCATTTTGTTAGCTACTATGACAGTCTATCACAGATATTCTCTAAGCTACTCAGAAATCAAGCTGTTAAGAGACAAGCAACATTTGCTTATCTAAATACAAGAGATAGATAGGGCGTCTTCAAAAACCACAAGAGATCTGCAGAATATGGCATTCAAAGATGTTTTCTTAAATTAAGATTTTTTTGATATCGAGACACGTCAGCTCCTGACCACCCCCCCTATTCTACTCCAAGTACAAGATGAGCATCGAAGAATCTCCAGTGGGAGATGGTTGAATTAGTGGCAAGACTATCTCTTGACAAGAAAAACCCCTTGCTTCAACTGTAGACAGAATGCTGTCCAAAAACAACAAAACTTGGAAGCAGATAAGTCGACAGCCTAGCTCTGCCAAGACAGGGTAGTTAAGTCCTTCATAATTCCTGCTCTACAATCAATGTCTGTCAGAGAAATGGGGCCAAATGGCTGAAGATCGATGCTGTAATGTATGGAGAGAAAATGGGAACTGTCCAGGCAGCCACTGGTATGTCATTTCTTAGTTTTGGAAGCTGCAGGCCCTGCACTTCCTACATAATTATATATATTTATCCCTCTCAGGTCTCTGAGGTGGTTGAAGAATAGATAGCTAGAGTCTCATAGTTAAATTTTGAGTTGTTTAGGAATCAAGAGGGTGTTCTGGATCTAAGAAGATGTTTTTAAAATTGTGATGCAAGTTAGTATAAAAGCTGAGTCAGATATAGGACTTTAAACTCATGGAGATGGTTAGATAGTAGAATGTTAAAGTCAGGGGCCAAATACATATGGACTGGACATTGGGAATGTATGCTAAGCCATATAACTCTCATAATTGTGGCCTATTTATTTCTGTTGTTTTGTATTGTATTTACTGTTATAAGAGAAAGAACCATTTGTTGGACTGAAAGAGGGAGCTGTTGGGGGGAAGAGGGTGGAAGGGTGGGACAGGAGGGGGGAGTAAGGAAGGGATTGTGACTGAGATGTAACTTGAAGAAATAAAAAATAAATTATATAAAAAAACTAATAATAAAAAAGCTATTTAGGTCTGATTTTTGTCTTTTGACTTTACTAGGAGATACAGAGGCTTAGTACATTACAATTTAAACAAATTTATGTCAGAAAAAATTGTACATGGTGACTTATGTCAACAGTCCCAGAATTTAGAAGGAGAGGAAGGAGGATGGCAAATGTATTGGCAGCTTGGCTTATATAATGAAGCTCCTTATGTTTCCAAATGTGTGTGTGTGTACATGCACACAAAATATGTACATGTATGCATACAATACACATATATGTGTACATACAATACACATATATGTATATATACATATGCAAGAGAGAAAGAATTATCTAATGAAGAAAAATTAGAACAAAATGTCAATTCCTCAATATTCTGACTCTTTTCTATTGGCAGAGTTTCCAAGCCACACTTTATAAAATTCTCCTTGACCTTCCTGCCTTCATCCTCAGGCCTGAGATGAGAGACACTGAGATCTGGCCCTTTCACTAGTTATTAATAAGAACCCCACATGGAGGGAAATCTTAAAGTGAGAGTTAGGGGTGTTCGTGGATTTCCGATTTTCTTTGTTCTCATTTCCTTTGCCCTCATGTCTCAATCTCTGCATTTTCACAGCCACCCTCTGCCCTTTCCTGAGAAGGCTGCTTATGGGCCAACCTGGATCAGTCAATATTAAAATAGCCTCGACTACCACAGACCTACTCTCTTCCCGTGAAAGGATGTGTTTCTTTGTGAGTCACACCAAACAGTGTGTCTTAGTCAGTAAACAGGAACTGCAGCTGTTCAACAATAGAGTGTGATTTTTAGAAGCATATTTAAAATTAGAAAATTCCTAAGAATACTGATTTATTGTCCCCAAATTATAAAGAACAACATACCCGGTATTTGAAATCCCTGAGAAACTTAATTTTTCATTTTTTTTAACTCTAAAATATATCATTGATGATGAATAAACACACTTTGTTTTTTTTTAATTCCAAAAAAATATTAAAAATAAAAAGAGGAATGATTTTAAGGAATGACACCAGGACTCTAAAACAAGTCCTGGATCACCACAGACCTGAGGTGAATGACTCTATGATACTCTCTGAGGGGAGGAGAAAACTCCCTAAATTCTCTTAGTGGAGTGCCACTGTCTTAGTTTTAAGTCAACTTGACCCAAGCTAACATCACTCAAGAGATGGAAACCTCAGTTGAGAAAATGATTCCGTACACTGACTGTATGCTAGCCTGTTAGGCATTTTCTTAGTGATTGATGGAGGAGAACCAAGCCTGTTGTGAGAGGGGCTTAACCTCTGGTCCTGTGTTCTCTAAGAAAGCAGACTACGCTGAGCAGGCCATGGAGACCAAGCCAGTGAGCAGCACCCCTCCATGGCATCTGTACCACCTCCTGCCTCCAGGTTCCTGACCAGTTTGAGTTTCTGCCCTGATTGCTTTTAATGATGAGCTGTGACATGGAACTGTGGGTGAAATAAACTCTCTTCTCCCCACGTTTAGTGTTTCACCACAGCAATAGCAATTCTAACTGAGGTGTGTCAGCTGGTCACTCCAGCCACAGCAGGGAAACAGAGACCCTCACTGGTACTCAGCTCATTCAGTCCAGGATCCAGTCCATGGGATGGAACCACCCACACTGAATGTGAGTCCTCCTTCTCAATGGGCCTCACCTAGATGATGCCACAGAGTGTGACTACATCACATAACCAAGCATTTGTCTTCCTCAAAGTATAATAAAGTTATTATAGGCAGTTATTATCTCTCTTAATTTATCTATTGTTACAGTTAATCTTGATTCTCATTTGGAATTAATGTAGAAAGAAACCTATGGCACTATTTTTTTTTTCTCTAGAACTTAGTAAAATGTTCTTGAGCATTCACAATTTTTTACCTTTGACTAAGTTCTAAATCTCCATCTCACTTGCAGTTTTTTTCTACCCTGAAAGAAACACAGAATGCCTTCTGCTGAGATTCTGTGAATGCTGGCCAAAAACATGGTTAGTAAACGTGATACTTGGGGAGTGCTGGCACCTTGGAGCTTTTGCATATATAAACACATGCTTTACATACAAATTATTCCGGAAAGAAATCAAGGCTGATTTTCATTTAGTCATGGGAATTTGCTGGGCCTAGAGAGAAACCTCATCAGTTCGCCTGGAAAAGGTGTCTTTAGAGGAGAAACAATCAAAAAGTTGGTTCTCCATTGTAACTCTGTTTTAAACTCTTTTCTTAATTCCAGTATGTAAAAAATAAGTCAAATTTTCATCCCAATAAACAATCACTAGAGAATAACCTAAACTATATGTAAAATGGATCAAGTCTTGTCAATCAATTGTTATACATCACTATTGTTTATTCTCTGTCACCAACTACTCCATGTTTGTGCGCTGTAGTGCCATGAGATCAGAAAACTGGACTGGGGTCAGATTTGTTGAACTTTAAGATTTGGTTCTTTCCATGTGTGAATGGCAAATGTAACTGAGATTTCTTCTTTTTCATTAAATTAGATTTTCAAGAAAACAAGATAGTTTTCCCCAATATTATTTCTTTCCCAGAGGCATGTTACAGCTCTGACTATAAATAGACTTCTATTATCAAGTTTTATTTCCCAAAGGACAGGAAAATTCATCACTTGTTCTCTCTGTGTGAGCTTAGTTTGGGTAATATGGAAACCCTGAGAGTCTGTGTCCACTGTTTAGACTTCACAAAGCTAGCCTGGGTGTCCTACAAGTTATGTTTTCTACTCTACAGATTTTCTTTGGAGAAATTCTTACCAACGAACATGTAAAAGTTGGGCAAGAGGAATAAATGCTCTCAGTGAGGTTTATTGACTGCAGATCTACAAGGACACGGGACAGTTGTAGAAAATGAAAGAAGTAAAAACTACAGCTTTAGACATCCACTGCTCACACTTCCCTTTACCCAATTACTTAGCAAATGTCTGTTAAACAGCTAATGGGTTGGAAGGTCTTTTCCTTACTCAATGCAGATGATTCATGGCTTAAAAGGATTGCTTATGATTGCTTGTTGCAGAGCTGCCCTTGGGGGAAGATACAGGCATTGAAGTAAACACACAAACAAAATCACCATGGTGGCAAAATGACAGTTACCTGTGGCTGTGCCTGGAAGTGGCAGCTTGGTGTCCCTTTTGTTATTCCTGCCTTAGGCTGTGGTGGCATAATTCAGGGGCAGGTTAGCTCACACTCGTAGCCTCCTCCAAAGCAGGTGAAGCTTGCTCACTTTGTCCAAACTGTAATTGTCTTTGTTGATCTCTGTTGATCTCTCTTGTTCTACCTGATGTTCTTCACCTGTGCTGGACATGCTCCTGCCTAAAGAAACTTTGGAGAGCTTCTGTCTCTCTGTCTTTCATTAAAAATGTGTTTGAACCAGGACCCAAAGAAGGCTGTGGAGGATAATCATAACATTCAGTTGTCCAATGATAAATAAGTAGTTGGAAGGAGCTAAAAACAGTATTTAAATGATGAGAACTTTTATTCAACTTAATAAAAACCATAAGCTCTCCTTTGCAAGGAACTCAATACCCTCAGAACTGCAGAGGTTGAAAGAAATCCTGATATTAATAGAGCATTGTCACTAAACTGCTCAAGCAGGTGATAAGGACAGAAATTGTAGAAGTCAAAAATTGAGGGAATAAAAGCACGCATGTCCTAAGGGGCAAAAGCAATGAGACCAGCCAAAATCCATGTCTCGGTACATGCAAATGAGAAGATAGAATAATCATTTTAAAGACTGAAATTAAAGAATGCATCGTTTAAGATTCTATTCCCAGTGAAATATCTTCTAAATTCAATAATGAAATAAAGTTCTTTTCAGTTAGATACTACTAGTATCCAAAGATCTGCACGCGCATTCCATAAAAGGAGATAATGGAAGAGGGCACAGAACGGGCAAACTCATATGCAAAGATATGGACGACACAGCATCCATTGGCTGAAGTCTCAACAGAACTCTTCTTTCTTAAAGGTTTCTCTTTCCTCTCTGTTTCATTTACATATTGATTGCTATGCTATCTAAGTTACTCATGTATTCTTCCATAGTATCTGGTATATTATTTAAAATACCTTAACTTTACATCTTATAGTTTTCATCTATGAAAGCTGGACACTGGTTTTTGTTATATATTCATGACTCCTTTGAACTGTTTAATCACACAAAATTATTTCAGTATCTATCGCATTATCTTTTATTATCCCACTTGGTGATTCTTACAGTTCTCAGTTCTGGAAAAGATTTGGTTATTTATTCCTTTCACTTTATGTCATGTTTTACTGCCTCTTCATCCCTAGTAATTCCTTACTAGATTCTAGACACTGGGAATACTGTGAAACTGTGGGCTGGATATTTTGAATTGCTATAGATATGAATCTATGAGTATTGTCAGCAATGTTAGTGAGTCATAGATAATACCCCTGGATATTCTTTAATTCTTACCACTGCTTACTGTAGCCATCTCTGCTGAAAACTTCACCTAACATCCATGAATCATAAAGAGTCCCCATTCTGGGTAGTGAAAGAGCCCGGCCATTACTCCTGCTGTGTTCTGGGCAACGTTATCATTAGCCTTCTCCACTGTTCTCATCCTCATCATTAGTGGTTCTCAGGGTGTCTTCTGCATGTCCAGGGATCTCTTCCTTTGTACAGTTCTATTGTGTCTGGTACTGTCTTATGGACTCCAATCCTCTACCCATCCTGGCTATTCCCTCCTCTCAATTAAATTTCCTTTCCTATGCAGTGGCAATTCTACTTTTCTGCACTAACAGCAATTCTTCTTGGAACAGGGATCCCCTGTGTGCATCACCCAGGCCCTGTAGTGCTTGTGCTGTTTTGGAGCCATTTTGGGGATAGTGCTAAACCTATGCACATACACCACAAACACAATTCTATCACAGAATCATGGTGAGTTCTGAGCAGATCACATACATTTAAAAGGTGGTTTAAAATGAGAAAACTTACATTCCCAGTATAATGTTGCTTCGGCATCTTTGCTGTTGTTGCTGCTCTGTAACAGCATAAAACAGTGTGCTAATTAGACAAAGGCTGTTTGTGCCCAAGTCCTATCATGTGCTAGCCACGTGGTGAGATTTTAGAAGACCTAGTCCCAGGCATGGGTGTATTTTACCCTTTTCTGAAGCAAGAACTGGTTCTGAGCTTCATGTCATTGTCACTGGCGTTTGTGATTATACCTCCTGAATCTGGGTGAGCAGGGATTAGGATGCTTAATGGGTTCATTACTGTTATGTCTTCTGTCCTGTAGCAAATCTCAGATTGACACACACAAGGTGTTCATTGTAACAGGCCCTTACTCTAAAAAGGACATAATCTATATGTGGTTTCTGTATCTATCAAACTGTGGTCTGTTGGATGGTTAAACTCTACAGCTGTGGATAGGCTCATCTCATTGTGCCACTTACTCTGAAGTATTTGTAGCCAACATTTTCAACCTTGTTAAATAAGGAACCTGTAAGAAACAATGGATGACTAACATCTGTTGTCCCACAGAAAATGAATGTGGTATCCTGCAGTTCATCAGGTAGTCAGTTTTCTGGCATTAATTAACGAGAAAGCTCAGAAAAGAAATTACTGGGTATTCTAGATGTGTGCTTACAATTATACTGACCCTGAAACTTCATTGTTCATGTTGTCTCTTTTGTTTTTAAATCCAGCTGCTAGAATTCATTAATTACTGCCATAATTTCTTGGGAGGATTCATACCACTATGTCTTGTCTGAGAGGTATACTCTTTCTGTGCCCCTCAGTTGAGTTGCCTCCAGAATGTAATTAGGAAGTCTCAAGCTGAGGCATACCACTTTTGTTTTCCAAACACTTCTCCAAAGGAGCTTTCTTTGAGGAGATAAAAGAATGGGAGAGTTGGTTTGAAGAAAAGTCCACAGAAAATTGCTTGTCAGGTATGAATTCTTTCCTCTACCATGTGATGTCCAGGCTGCATGCCAAGGGGCGTGGGGCATCAGTGGGAAGGATTGTAGCTGTTAGTACAATTTCCAACTCTTAGCAATTGAATGCAGCCAAAAATGTAGGGCCTGTGGTAAGCTATATAAATAAATCTCATAAGAAACTATCGCGGTTTTGAGAGCATAGGACACCATGTGTTCCTAACAGTGGATGTTGAAAGCCTGGGTTATCAGTCAGAGATTTTAAAATAAGACTCTCATGAATAACTGACCAGAAAGGCCTGTGTCTTAGGGAGCCAATAAAACAGCACCACAATGGCCACCTGGGTGTCCTCTACTTACAGAACTTTTTAAAAAAAAAACATATATTTATTAATTCAAGTTACATCTCTATCACAGCCCCCTCCTTCCACCTCTCCTAGTTCCACCCTCCTACCCTCTACCCCCTCTCCCACCTATCCTATTCCTCTGGTGTGGGGTGTTCCTACATATCAGTCCCCCTCAGTTCCTCAGTCACATGAGGGCTAAGAGATTCCTCTTGTACTGGGGGCTTACATGGTAGTACCCATAAGCCAAAGTGTCCCATTAACAGGTAACAAAGTCTATGTTACTGACCCTTTTGGTGCATTGGCTGTAGTATAGTTATCCTGTACTAAGTGGCTAAAATCTGATTATAAGTGAATAGATGCCATATGCATCCTTCTGAGTCTGGGTTAGCTCACTCAGGATGAGCTTCTCTAGTTCCATCCATTTGGCTGCACATTGCATGATTTCCTTGTTTCTGATAGCTGAGTGATATTCCCTTGTGTAGATGGACCACAGGATTTTTTTGTTGTTGTTTTGTTTTCTTATCCATTGTTCAGTTGAAGGACATCTGGGTAGTTTCCTTTTGTAGGCTGTCTTGGGAGCTACTCATTTGCTCCTTTTCCTTCCTAACTACTACTTCTTTTTTCTTTTCACGATCTCCTCTGCTCAAATTTTTATTTTTTATATTTTTTCAACATTTATTTATTTATTCAAGTTACATCTCAATCACAGCCCCTTCCCTCCTCCCCTCCTGGTCCACCTCCTACCCTCTTCCCCCTCTCTCTCCTATCCTCTTTTTAAATTTTTATTTAAGGAATATTTTTCCCCTCAACATCTCCCCCTTTTAGTCCAATAAAAGGCTCTTTTTCTTATAACAATAAATATAATACAAAACATTAAGAACAATTAGGCAACAATTATGAATATTATGAGGAATAACATACATTCCCAATGTCTAGTCCATATGTATTTGGCAACTAATAATAACATTCTATTGTCTATCTATCTTGATGAGTTTAAAGTCCTCAGGGTTATGTGTATCTCTTCTTAACTACAATATAGATTATCTTCTTTTATTCTGATATTGTTAGCACACAAACAATGAGTCTCATCAGTCCACTGTTGTATACATATTATAAGAATGAGTCTCTTTAGACCACTGTTGTATAAGAATGAGTCTCTTTAGACCACTGATGTATACATATTATAACAATGAGTCTCATCAGACTACTGTTGTATACATATTATAACAATGAGTCTCATCAGTCCACTGTTGTATACATATTATAACAATGAGTCTCATCAGTCCACTGTTGTACACATATTATTGTACCCATCATATACACCTTGCCAAAGCCCTCCTACTCCCTTCATCCTCTATTGGCAGTCCCTTTCAAGTATGTGTGTTGCAATTCTTTTTTTTAATAATTTCTTTTTTATTTCTTCAACTTATATCTCAATCACAATCCCCTCCCTACTCCCCCCTCTAGTCCCACCCTTCCACCCCCTTCCCCCTCAACCCCACATCCTCTACCCTTTTTTTTAAGTTTAAGGTATATCTTTTCCCCCCAACAACTCCCCCTTTCAGTCCAACAAATGGTTCTTTCTCTTATAACAATAAATACAATACAAAACAACAGAAATAAATAGGCCACAATTATGAGAGTTATATGGCTTAGCATACATTCCCAATGTCCAGTACATATGTATTTGGCACCTCACTTTAATATTCTACTATCTAACCATCTCCATGAATTTAAAGTTCTATATCTAACTCAGCTTTCATACTAACTTGCCTCATAATTTTAAAAACATCTTCTTAGATCCAGAACACGCTCTTGATTCCTAAACAACTCAAAATTTAGCTATGAGACTCTAGCTATCTATTCTTCAACCACCTCAGAGACCTGAGAGGGATAAATATATATGATTATATAGGAAGTGCAGGGCCTGCAGCTTCCAAAACTAAGAAATAACATACCAGTGGCTGCCTGGACAGTTCCCATTTTCTCTCCATACATTACAGCACCAATCTTCAGCCATTTGGCCCCATTTCTCTGACAGATATTGATTGTAGAGCAGAAATTATGAAGGACTTACCTACCCTGTTGTGGCAGAGCTAGGCTGTCGACTTACCTGCTTCCAAGTTTTGTCCTTTTTGGACAGCATTCTATCTACAGTTGAAGCAAGGGGTTTTTCTTGCCAAGAGATAGGCTTACCACTAATTCAATCATCTCCCACTGGAGATTCTTAGATGCTCATCATCTACTTGGAGTAGAATAGGGGGTGCTGTCAGGAGCTGACATGTCTCGATATCAAAAAATCTTAAGTTAAGAAAACATCTTTGAATGCCATATTCTGCAGATCTCTTGAGGTTTTTGAAGACGCCCTATCTATCTCTTATATTTAAATAAACAAATGTTGCTTGTCTCTTAGCAACTTGATTTCTGGGTAGCTTGGAAAATAACTTTGATAGACTGTCATAGTAACTAACAAAATGACATGCTTGCATTACTATTAGTTTCCATTTCTTAATTATCCTAAACAGTTTATGACGGTTGGTAGCAAAAGGCCAAAACTTCACATTTCATTTTTAAGCATTACTATGTACAATACCTTTAAGAAGTGTTACCCTTAATGTTGTATCAATATACAAAGATCAATACCAATGTGGCCAAATATAATCTTAATTTTGTATCAATATACAAGGGTCAATACCATTGTGGCCACATATAATCTTAATTTTGTATCAATATATAAGGGTCAATACCATTGTGGCCAAATATAATCTTAATTTTGTTTCAATATATAAAGATCAATACCGATGTAGTTCAATACAATCTTAATTTTGCATTAATATACAATGATCAATACCAATTTAGCCAAATATAATATTAATTTTGTATCAATATACAAAGTTATAAGGGCATATTCAATAATCTGTCCTTTTTTTATCTTTCCTATACTCTGTCTATGTCCCATTTTTTCTCAAGTCTGTTCACTCCTACATAGGAGAGAAAGAAGGATACAGAAAAGAAAAAGAGAGAAGTCCCTGAGTCTAACCTCCAAAACCCATTTAATAAGACCATTTAACAGCTTGTAGTCTCTTCCCTTAAATAACAAAATTTTCTATTATCCATCAAATAACCAAAGAGGGGGAAAACACCCTCCCCACCTTCTGGGGATGAGACGTTGCTCTCTTAAAATGACTTACTGCTGATTTGGGATGTAGTAAACCTTTTTGGGGCCCAAATAAGAATGGAAAAATGGTTAAAAATGTTAATAGAATCATGTGTTTCAATTCTTACCTCCATGAAAGCGAAAGACAGGAATCTTTAGCTTCGATATTATCCTGCTCTTAATACGGATGAATTGAACCTGGGTCAGCCTTGCCACTCTGATCAATTGGTACCTCAATCCTCAGCCATTGCTGTTTTCCGTGGGCTCTCAGCACTTCCTGAAAATTAACACTATATTAGCATCTTAAGTAGAGTTTATTTAATAATCACATACACACACACACACACACACATACAGATATTAATGCAACTATATGTGCACACATATAAATACAAATACACATATAAATACAAACACACAAATACATACACAGGCACATATAAATACAAACACATGAACACATACACAACTGGGTTTTTAAGCTTTATTTTCACAACCTAAAAAATGATGATTTCTTTAATTTCATTGACAATAAGTATCTGTGAAATTGCCTTCTGGATAATTTTAAAGCCAAATTTAATTTTACTGTGAAGTCAAATGGAAATCTGACAGAAGGAGAATCTTACTTCTGTAACAGCCTGGAGAAGCAATTTTCCATTAGGGTTCTATACTCAAATGCTTAATTAGAGCTGTGCCAGGTTTTCAAAGGTCATTAGAGAAACGCTCAGCAATGACCTAAGTGGAAAACGCTACAGAATTTAGAGCATGACTGCTTGATCTTTCTCACTCATGACCTGTTTTCTCACAAGAAGTTTTTATGCAAGCCTGAGTAACATTGAACTGGTATGTGAGTAAAACATATATTCATAATAAATCATGAAGAAATATATTTCAAAACAATAATTTGGCATACATGCAGCATTAACATTTATTGAAGATAAGTAAGTTTTCATGTTAATGAAGTAAATATACTTGTTTGTCTAATGTGATATGATTGGAAGATATAATAATAAGATATAATAAGCATTAATACTTATATGCTACAAATGAAAGGTAAACATTAAGAGCCCTGTTTGTTGTTTAAGTTCTGTTTGTGGTGTATACATGGTAAAACATTGCAATGAACAGCATGTAACGCCTTCCAGTCTGATCTGAGCCAGCTTAGTGTTTGGTGCTGTTGTACGGTGTGAGGGAATACACAGGGAAAAGAACATGTGTGTTTACCATGCAGGCTGCAGTGAAATTGCTTGTTACATGTGAGCTCTGACAGAACACCTCAGAGTCACATGTTTGCTTTTGAATTTATTTTTGATCCCTACCTGTCCAGAAACTTTTTTCGGATGCCAGTGGTTTTGTGTCCCCCACATCCTGCTATGTTACCTATAGAAGTGTTAAGTCCACAGTTTCAGAAGCTTGGATGGAGAGAATACTCACATGACATTTGTAAAAGATCTCAAGGAAGATTATATCTTTAAGTGGAAAAACTACAGGAAATACAACAAAAGAGTTCAGTAAGTACAAGCCATTTTCCTTCCATTTAAACTGTTCTCCTGGTAACATATGTCTCCAACAACACACAGTTAGCAGCTTTCACTAACTGAGCTTTTTGTTCATTGTTTTGAAGATTTGAGAATAGGGTTCCAGTCTTCCTTGAGTGGTTGCTTGCAACAGAAACAGCTTGTGCTGGGTAGGTGAACTGCGCAGGGAGATCTGGAAGCAATGGAACTGAAGAGGCATCAGTGCCGCTGTGGCTCCTTACTCTGGAAACGCATGACCTAGACTGTTCTGTGCTCCTATCTATCTCACCTCACGGGTGTCTACTTGAACATTAGTCATTTGTTGGCAACTCTGCCGTGGTGTCCCCATCTCTAGCGCTACCATTCCTGGAAATGCTTTCTGCTATAGTCCAAGAATGGCTCACACAAACCACTCAGTCGCCCATCTCAGTCAGATAGTGATGGCCTATTGAACACACACCCCAAAACTGGTGACAGTTATCATGACCAGGCTGACAGTGGTCTCAAAGCATAACTGTGATGTTGGTCTGCTTCCAAGACAGGCTTTTATAAGCAAAACCACATCCAGGTGACAACCAGGTAACCAGGTAGAGAAAACAAACCGCATCCAGGCAGTAACCAAGTTTGTGTATGAAACAAACCACACCAAGGTACCAAGCGAGTAGGAAGCAAGAGCATGACCGCTCTACATCACTTTGACTTGCTAGACAAAGCATTTCTAGTTGACCTTAATTTGCTTGGTTCCAAGTGAAGCTGTAGTTGGGAACTCTTCAGAGTGTCACTATAGCAAAGTATGAGTGATTTCATCTTACAACTAAAATGGAGGCTGAAGACAAAAATAGCTGCAGTTATGCTAAAGAAGCTACCCCAACAATGGGGTTTCAGAGATATGGCCATGGACTTTGTACTGGCTGGTTTTGTGGGTCAACTTGAAGCAAGTTAGAGTCATCAGAGAGGAAGGAGCCTCAGCTGAGGAAATGCCCCCATTTGATCCAGGTATCTTTTCAATTAGTGATCAATGTGGAAAGGCCCAGCCCATTGTGAGTGGTGACATCTCTGGGCTGGTAGTTTGGGGTTCTGTAAGAAAACAGGATGAGTAAGCCATGAGAAGCAAGCTAATATGCAGCACTCCTCCATGGCCTCTGCATCAGCTCCTGCCTCCAGGTTCCGGCCCTGCTTGATTTCCTGTCCTGACTTCCTTTGGTGATGGACAGGATTGTGGAAGTGTAAGCTGAATAAAACCTTTCCTCCCCAAGTTGCTTTTTGGTCTTCATGTTTCTTTGCAGCCATGGAAACCATAACTAAGACACACATTTACAATATCCCTTTTTCTTTCCTTTATTTTCTTCTTTTTCCTCTCCTTTCCTCTTCACTTTTCTCTCTTCTCTCCTCTTCTTTAACCAGTAGAGGGATGAAACTGGGGCCTTGGGTGTGATAGGCAAACATTCTACCACTGAGCTGTATTCCAAGCCTGATAATGTTCCTTTAATGACGTATTTCTTTTTTTGTGACCGATAGCCTTGTGGACAACTGTTTTGATGGATGACTTTCTCACAAGAAACAAGAGGCCTGTTCATATCTACAGGCCTCTCATCTCAGCTTATATATGCCCATTGCCAGTTTCTTCATACTAAGCTGTTAACTCTCTGAATAAGAAATAGATCTAGTATGTCAGATAAAACACTGGGGCTACAGATCAGTGAACTGTAAGCAACGGGTCAAATCTGTTGTGAGGGATAAAATGCTACCCAAGGGGGATTCTGAGCAAGGTTCCTACTGGTGGATTTTGAGCAAGTAGGACTTTTGTCACAGGGTGTCCTGTGACTGGAAAGATGTTATGAGACATGACCTGCTGCTCAGGCCATGAGGTGTTGAGACACCAAAAGACCAAGTGAGACAGGTGGTACCAAGCTGCTCTGTGGGGAGCCAAGACCTCAGGACTTGGATGTATAGCAGCAGGTATCTCAGTTTTCTTTTGGGAGCTGGAGATAGTTGGAGCATTAGAAAGAGTATCAAGACGTTAACTGAGATGTGTCCATAACATGATAAAGTTTAACCTGTTCCAAATATATCCCAAGGAATTCTAAAGATTTGTAACACTTCATTGTGGACAGAAAGCATCTATTGGAATGGCAATTAGTTCTTCCATGTAATTTTTCAGGGAACTCTCCCCAAAATGACAAACTCCAAGGCCAGATTTCTGTGAGATGAGTGATGAGTCAGAGGGAGGAACACATTAACAACTCTCAAAAACTTAGGACACAAAGTGATAACTTTAAGGTACAGTGATGGAAGATGTCACTAAATATTAGGACTAGAAAAGAAGAAATCAAAATCAACTGCTTTATTGATGTTTGGAATCATTTTGAGCTAATGAGGCACAGACTTTGAAACACATTTTCTCCTGAAAACTTTCAGATATGGATTTTCCATCAAAGACCTATCTCCTTGTTCTCCTTCATCTCAGTAGCAATGGTCAGATATAGACCACAAAGCTCTGGCCTTGTAATGATTACAAATCTTTAGGAAATCACAGGTATAACCGTGAGGTTGATGAAGACTCCAAAGAAGTAACTGGAAATGAACTATCACTTAAGAAAGTCATGATTTCAAATACAGATATTTGTATATGTATACTTTGGTCATCACAACTCAGACTTACTGGCATTTTATACAACCAAGAAGTTACCTTGTTGTGTTTCTCTCCCATGGAGTATCTAGTTCCTCCTTGTGTTGTCATATCTTCCTTCCTTCATCTCTGCCAAGTGACTACCATAAAGCAAAAGATGAGATAAGCAGCTGAGAGAGATTTTAGAATGGAGAGGCAGAATGGGAAAGTGTGCATTTAAACCACAAGCTGAAGAAGAGGCTTGCTGGGATCTCTCCAGGGAAAACCTGGAAAGTAAACATATCTACAAAGGGTAATTTATATTATGATTGTTCCACTCTCAAAATACAGATGTATCATCCAATTTCGGTGCTAATAAACCAGATACTTAATGAGAAATACTTTATGGTCCTTATCTTTCTTTTGATTGGAGGTACTCTTACCAGTTTACCCTTATCTGATACAGTTTACAGACTGAAAGGGACTGAAGACTGTTCAGAGGTCATATGACAACACTTGTTTCCAATTTACTATTTTATAAGAAATTTTATTATGATGTTTTGAGGGAAAAAATTAAGATAATATTCTTCCAAAAGATTTTTAAATAGCAGAATACATACTCTGCAATTACTTTTTTGAGACACAGTCTTACCCTTTGGCCAGGAGGACCTTGAATTTGTGGTAATCTCTCTACTTCATACTTCTGAGCATTGGGATGGCTGACTTATACCACCAGTTCCAGATAACCCAGCAATAAATCTTTATGAGATAATGGATACAATATTTAAAAGCCCAGTTATAAGTTCTGTCATGAATCAAACTCTTGGGAATTGCTGAAGATTGATTTGAAATAATAGTTCAATAGTCATTTAATGAATTGCATTGTTTAAGATTCTTATCATACAGGCAGGTTGACATTGTCTACACTGAAATTCCCTTATATATGAGAGCAAATATATCTTCCGTGTTTTCCTCTTTGATTAAAAATGGAGTCACATACACCTACAAATATCTTCCATAGTAGCAAAACAGGATACAGTCAATATGGGACTCCATGTAACAGGAAGAGTACGAGGTAGATTAATGAATGCTTTCCTGCTCTGGGTAGAGGATGTAAGGGTAACATGAGGATTGTGGAGCTCTTTCTTTAAATGCCCACATAAATGCCTTTGTGTGAGCCCAACTCCCAAACATGCTTGTACACCAATTATTTCTTATTCCCATGACTCCTACAAAAGAGTCTGCCTAGAATTACACTAAAAATCTTAACATTGAATAATTTCATATAACTGGAAACACAGAATTCCCACAGGCAGAGTTCTCAATGGTAACTATTTCCTTAAATATAAAAATAAGCTACTAAAACCCTACAGTTCAATAAGGACTCCATGTGGTTTCATTAAAATTTAGGTTTTGCCAGTTACTCAGATGGCCAATACTTTGTAATTAATGGGTCCCCGGCCCAAGGTCAACTTCTCAGCGGCAGAATGAGCGCAAACTTGGTAGGGAAGAGATCTGCTTTTGACTGTTTATCTTTCTAGATTACGGGGCCATGCCTAAGAAATTGGCTCTGCAAGTTAATAGTTGAGAGTCCTTTTTACTGTAAAAATCCATGCCACCCACTTTGTTTTATGCTATATTAAAAATGACAGAACTTACAAGAAACTTTATCTCCCTGGTTGGTTATGAACCTAGCAATCAGAGGAAGCCTCAGATACCAGACATTTCATATTAATGACCCTGGCATTCATTTCCAGACTGATCTACAGAGCCCTAAGGACAGTGGCTTTTTCCAATCTGGGTTGAGTCATTTGGCCTCTTTATTTAATGCTAATGAGATCAGGTACACAGACACAACCTTATGGAAATACAATTTGAAGTCAGACCCATGTGGATTTGTATTCTGCCTCTCCTCCATACTGACTGGCTGGCCATAAGTGTATCACTGGGTCACCCCAAAGTTCCATTTCTTCATTTTAAAATGGGAGAGAAGTGCCTGTCTTTCTGTTTGGAGGTATAAAATGGAGCCCATTCTAAGCTCCATTAAAAAGTTCAGTGCCTGATAGGTAACCTTCTATCAGTAAAAATTATGGCTTCAACTTTTGTTAAGAGAACAGCTCACTGCATACACTGTATGGTCTACTGATCACCAACTTAAAATATCTAAACATAAACTAAATATCAATTTTGAAAATCTCTAGAAAGCAAAGCATTTATATATTTTTTTGGACCTATTCAGAATTTCAGACAGTGAAAATTAGTTCTATTCTGATGGTGAATGTATAAACAATTGTGGTATATTAATGACCCTGCATTAATGACCCTGGGAGAGCTATCTACCTCACCTCCAGCCAGGAAGCAGAACAGGAAACACAAAATTGCTAGGGACAATGTAATTCCCAAAGCTCACATGGTGAATAAGTGAATGAGCTCCTTGGAAAACATGAACAAGGCTTGGGAGTGGCACTGCAGTCACTGTACTCCTGACACTGACCTGACCTATGACCTTCAGACATTTCTTGATTTCTCCATTTCTCAATGGCTTCCATTTTAAAATCTAGGGCTGTTACTGGAAATGCCCATCCCCCCTCAGCTCTGAGGATCTTTGGTATAGGCATAAGGTTATTGTGTAATTAAAATGCTGATCTATGTACTCCCCATATCTGGTTGCAATCCTTGTTCTGAGATTGTCTTGTCTCAATGTTGTATAAACACTGCTCCCCAATTGTCCCCTGACAGGCCAATAAAGCAGTTTATAGCCAATCACTGAGCAGGGGAGAGAATAGGGCTGGACTTCCTGCCCTCCTGGGGAGGAGGAATTAGAGGAGGAGAAGTAGTGGACTGAGTCATAGGAGAGGTCCAGGAAAGATGAGGAAGAGGCTGAGAAAGTCGTAAGATGCAAGTATCTCAGGGATTGTGGCAAAGAGAGAGTCAGACTACCCTAGAGGATTTAGAATAGATCAAAATGACTCAGTATTGTGCTGTAAAGCTTGTAAAACAAATAAAAATATAACCCAATATCCATTGTTTGGCTGATTCACTTAAGAAAGGAAACTTGTTTGTTGAGACAGAAGAAGAGTTAGGAACCTAAACCCCCGAACTCTCCTGATCAACCTCCTGTTTCCCATCTAATAGACCTTTGAAATTTTTTCTCAAATGTGTATCAGCTGAAGACTATCTTATAAATTAGATAATTCCTCATTGAAACAAAATATACTTTAAGGAATTAATGCAACAGTGCCCCTGGAAAAAATATGTGAGATCAGACTCTAGTCAGAGGACCTGGAGTCCTATCAGGCCAGGACAGCAGATGCCATCACTCTAAAGTAACCCACTAGGGCATGTCAAGTAATGACAGAGAAAATGGAGAAGAAACAAACAAACAAATCTCTCTTCTCTTCCTGTTTGCCTATGAAGAAGAGATAAATGTATAAAAGTTTTCCTCTCTCCCTTCTCTACAAGGGTAGATAATAGTTAGCACTCACTCTTATCGACATAGAGAAGATTAACATGTATTAGGAACTTCTGTGTCATTGTCACAAAATATCCAACCCCCACCCCACCCCCACCCCCTAAAAGGCAACCAAACAAAAACAACAGCAAAAATAATGGTGGAAAGGTGGTTGATGGTTTAGTGTTCATTTGGACTCTTGATTCCAAGGGGTAAAGGCTGTGGCTTGTAAAGGTCCACTTGATTGTGCAGGACTTCATGGTGGCTAGGCCAAAGGACGGACTGTCTACCTCATCACCAGTGATGAAGAAGAGAGCAAGACAGAGAGTGATGTCCCATCATGTTCATTCATCTTTACCTCACAAGTTTACAAGGACTCCCCAAACAGTACCACCTTCTGGGGATCAGCTTTGCAATAATGAGCCCACACAAGACATATGTGTTCAGACCATAGCACAGCAGAACCTGAAAAATAAACTTTGCCTGGACAACTAGAGAAGATCTAGTTTCATCCAAGCACATGACAAAGAAGAGAAGGAAAGTGGGAAACCTTGGAAGAAGTGGCATTCTAGCTGGGGTTTAAATATCTACAGACAGGACTGGGGGATGTGTAAGAACAAAGCTTAAAAGAGGAGGAAACTCAAAGCTGTTTCATTACATGGAAGAGAAGGGTAGAAGTCATGTTAAGAAGGATACCATTAGGTCTTACAATGTGGGTCAGCAAATGGAAGCACCTGCTGAGAGGCCTGGCGATCTAAATGTAACCCCTGGGAGCTACATTGTAGAAGTTGTTCCATGACCTGAATGTGTATTCTGTGGCACATAGGAGTGCGTGCAAACACACACACACACACACACACACACACACACACACACACACACACACTAAAACAAACAATACCATTGGACTGGGGGAGACCTTAAATGTCATATATGGAAATGCTGAACTTTGTTTTCTAGACAAACAGAAGAGGGAAAGGAGATGAAAGGGGGGTGTGTTTCAGAAAGGACTTTCTGATCGGGAACTGTACACGGTTACTGACAAATTCTCGGAGAGGTCCTTAACAAGCACTTCTGTCTCATCTAGGCTGCAGAAGTGTTGCTGCAACACGGAGCCAATGTTCATGTTCAAGATGCGGTCTTCACTCCCCTGCACATCGCAGCCTACTATGGGCATGAGCAGGCAGGTCTGAGTGGGACCCACAAAGGCTGGCAGGCAGCTTGTCGTTTACTTTTGTTTAACTCTCTTGTTTTCAACAAAAAGATGTTGAAGGTGTTCTTTGTGGCTTTGGCATAGCTCAGATAAGCTACTGCGTTTGAACGCCAGTACCAGATTGATAATTTGTACGATATTCTCGTCAGCTCCACCTGCAGAAGCGTGGAGATCCATGAAAACACTGCGCTGCTTATGTGATTTGTTGTTACTGTCTTAGCGCAGGGAGGAGATACTAGAGTGTGCATGGTGGTTTATCCCAGTGGGAATCAGCTAGCCTGAGTTTGAAAAAAATATTTCCCAGTTTTATGTCCATCTGTCACTTATAAATGTCTCTAATCTTCTTTCTTTTTTTTTAAATACTTTATTTTTTTTCTTCAAGTTACATCTCAGTCACAAACCCCTCCCTATTCCCCCTTCCTATCCGCCCTTCCACCCTCTTCCCCCCAGAAGTTTCCCCTTTCAGTCCAACAGATGGTTCCTTCTCTTATAACAGTAAGTATTATACAAAACAACAGATATAAATATGCCACATTTATGAGAGTTAAATGGCCCAGTATACCTTCCCAATGTCCAGTTTATACATATTTGGCCCCTGACTTTAACATTCTACTATCTAACCAACTCCATGAGTTTAAAGGTCTATATGTGACTCAACATTCATACTATCTTGCAACACACTTTTAAGAGTATCTTCTTAGATCTACAACACCCTCTTGATTCCTAAACAACTCAAAATTTAACTATGAGACTCTAGCTGTCTATTCTTCAACCACCTCAGAGACCTGAGAGGGATAAATATATTTGCTTATATAGGAAGTGCAGAGCCTGCAGCTTCCAAAAACGAGTGACCCAGTTGATTCTGCCTGGCAGACTTCCTCAATAGCTGTCTCCATCGGGGGCCTGCAATCACCACAGCAATCCAATGTCACTGGGACTGCTCAGCTCTACACAATGCCCCGGCAGGAACCTCAGTGAAGCCTGCAAGATCAGCTTCTGCCTACAAACCCCTTAGGTCATCTAAACAGCTGAGAACAGAAGGACTGAACATAAAAGGAGTGTACTAACATTTTTAATCATTTTTCCCACTTGGGTTCGGGCCCCAAACAGGTCTACTATGACCCAAATCAGCAGGAAGTCACTTTAAGAGAGCGACGTCCCATGCCCAGTGGATGGGGAAGGTGTTTCTCTGCCCTTCTTTTAGGTTATTTGAAGGATAACTGAAAACTCTGATATGTAGGGGAAGAGACTACAAGCTGATAAATGGTCCTGTCTTAATGGGTTTTGGAGGTTAGCCCCAGGGAATTCCTACTTTTCCTTTTCTGTATCCTTCTTCCTCTCCTATGTAGGAGTGCATGGGCTTGAGAAAAATGAGATATAGTCATAGCACAGGAAGGTCCAAGAAGAAGGGGCAGATTATTAATCTTCTTTCTTAATGGAAAACTATTTATCATGTGGATTTTCCAGGGATGCCGTTACAAAGAAATAGAGTTGTTTGAGAGATATCCACCAGTACATATCACTATTAGGATGCTGATGGAGTAGGCACAAGACATATCACAGAGGCCCTTCCAGCAGCTCTCTGAAACAGGTGTCTTTCAGAAACCATATTTCTCTTTTATACTCTCGGGGAGGTTGGAGCCAGAAACCTCCTGAAACCCATGCTGGCTCTGGCTCTGAGCCTGTGATTTGCCTTAAGAGGAATTTGATATTGTGATCAGACTCAGAGCTTTCAGCAGATTGTCTCAGGTTTGCTGTCAGGCTTGTTGTTTCTGTCGGGTATGTCCATATGGAGGGGAGGAAATGACAGCACCATGTGGACAAGGAAACAGAAGTAAGAGGTCTAAGTCACAGGAGGAAGGGCTGAGAATGCCAGAACTTCCCAGTAGCCTTGCAGATAGGATCCTGCCACAGTAGTGGGAGCACAGATCTTCAGAAATATTTTCTAATTTAGGTGTCATTTGCCCTCACTTCCCAATGCTACATCCAAAACCCAGCGGGACAGGTGGCATGCGACTCAGACAGCTGAAAACAGAAAAGCTTGAGTGTGCACCAGGCTGGCCAACCTCCACCTCTGTTTTTCCTCTGCCAGGCCACAAACCCCCTTCTTAGGGAGCCCCTACAGAAAATCATGAAACCCAGGCAATTTAACTAAACAGTGAAGTCGGAATTCAAAACAATATGTTCTAACTTTAAAGTCTATTGATTTTCCACCTCCACATAGTAAAAGACAAACAATACCTGTGCTGATTTCAAACACTACCCCTTAGCTATTTTGAAAACAAACAACAAACAAACTGAAAAGAACCAAAGAAAGCCAGAAATACAAAAGTAAGTAAATAACCAAATAGAAACTGTCTTTCCTGTATGAAGTCTTTATCTTCTTGTTAGATTTCCCAGAGCCATCATATCGCAGGCCTCCCTGAGGTTACCAGATGTATTTTCCCATGTTCTCTGCTGTTCTTCTTTGTGCCTTTAGGTCCATTGATCTGGCATAGGCTTGAGCGCCTGTGGACCTGCAAAGCATGACCCACAAATCATGAGACTTGGCAGTCTATCAATGTGTTACTCAGAGTGTACCCAGGTAGGTGTCTGTGCAGCCTCTGAAGTTGGGTGATGGGAAACCCCACACTTCCTGGAGTTAAGAGGTGTGGTGTGCATGCTCTTTGCAAAGCCATATGCTTTGTTGATTAACCTCATAACCAACAGAGAGCTGAATTTGTTTACTTTCCCTGAAAATATAGTCACAGCCATACAAATTATGCTAAAATGTGGATGGTCCTTTTATGATAAGGGACTCACTTTCTGGGTGAAGGAAATGAACCAGTAATTTGTGGAAACTGTTGTCATTCACTAAAATATGCTGACAAGGAGAGTGTCGAGTTCAGCCTGTGAGTGTGCAGGCGCACCCTGTTCCTTGTCTCTTGCTTATTCACTTAATTTTAAGTGGGGGAAGTGCTTATAGCAAGGGTAGTATTTCCTAAATATGTAAGAATAGTATCTAATAGACAACCGTGTTCCTAAGAGTGTAAATCTGTTATAAAGTCACAGAGATGGTAGGAGTGGGAAGATCTGCTTAGGTGGCCAGAAGGAAGTGTGGATCTGTCCATTACCAACAGAAGGGTAAAATGCATGTGTTTCTCAGTCATGTTGCCATTTCTGTAGACAGATGTTTAGGACTAAGCACTGCTCTGTGTACTTATAAGTAGTGGCTTACTAAATCCTCACACTGGCTTGAAAAGATAGAGCAATTACTGCTTCCGTTTTAGCATGAGGAAACCAAGGCCTCAAAGATTAGCTCATTTGTCTATGGTGACATAGCTAAGTTGTGTGAGCTGGACCCAGAGTCCCTTCTCTTGCCTATAAGAGTCAACGGGAAGCCCTTTCTCCATCTGCCATCCAGCTCAATGCTTTGTTGAGAACTTGTATCAAATGTATATTATACTAGTCTGGTAAATGTCAGCCCGTGTGCTTGCCACATTTTAAATATATCATCTCTTCTTGTCCTCACTGCAACCTGTGAGTTAAGTCTGACCATGATTTCCACTTCATGTCAGAGGTACTTGGGATGACATAAATAAAATTGGTTGGCTAGGGATGTGTGGCTCATTGATAAGGTACTTGCCTAGAAATTGTGAGATCCTGGGCTCCAACCCTATCATTGAAAACATTGGAAAGCTGCTAGTTAACCACTCAGCTCAAGGGCCCAGGGCCTAAATAGGTCAGATTGTGATTGGAGCCACCCACTCTACCCCCTGAATCATTTGGAACACTCTAGAATCACCTGGGCAGGAAGTCTCAATGAGGAGTCATCTATAGAAAAAGCTGGCCTGTGGCCCTGTCTGTGGATGATCGTCTTAACTGTTAATTGAAATGTGAAACTGCCACTGTAGGCGGCACCATTCCCTAGGGGGGAGCCCCAGAACGAAATTGCTTTACTATTTGAATTCTTTGAAGTGCCATAATAAATTATTTAGTGTTTTTGACTAATTGGGCTAGGATTTTCTGTTATTTTTAGGTGAAAGTTACTCGAGATAGCTTAAGTGGTTTAGACAGTCAAAAGTTGTCCATTGTGGGTTTTGAGTTTGAGGATAGGTTGAGACAAGGTTTAATCTATCACCAGCTAGCCAAGTTCTCACTCTGCAGCTGAGGATGACCTTAAACTGTACATCCTCCTGCCTCTACCTCCTACTCCTCCAGTTGCTGAAATTACAGGCATATATCACTCAGCACACATTATTGATTTTTTTACATACTAATTTCAAATGATGGACTCCTTTAGGTAACCAGTGTCCTTTTGGAGTTTGGTGCTGATGTCAATGTCAGTGGTGAAGTTAGAGACAGGCCTCTCTAGAAGGGTTCTTCAGCATCATAAAACTCCTAATAGAAGAAAGGACCAAAGCTGATGGTAAGTCTGTGCTGCCGCCTCCACGTCTCTCCTTTCTTCTCTCTGGAACAAGTCTGAGGTTAGCTACTCCTGCAGACATGTGTTAACTTGTTCTACAAATCATAATTGATTTTTAAAAGGTTATTTGTTAAACTTAAATTAGAATATTTCTTCATTTCAGTTTCCCACACACTGAGTACCCTAGGAAGGAATGTTCCAGATAGATTGATCTTATCATTGTTCACTGATCTTTTCTTTCAGTGAAGATATAATTTACATATGGAAAATTCAGTAAATAGACATTAACTCCAAAAGTAATTGATCTTCTAGACTCTCCTGCCCCAGATCGCTTCATCTCTTCTTAAACTCCACAAAATGTTTGCTCTATTCCATGTTTATTTCTGTGCATGCATGTGTGTGCTGTATTATGTACTGTGTGGTCAGGTACTCACGGCCGCATGTAGACACTAGGGAAACATGTGGCCCCTGTTCTTACTCTGACATGGTCCCTTGATATGAGATCTCTCTTTGATCCCAGAGCCTGCTGGCGGTCGGAGCACACCAGCAATCCTCCTGTCTCTGCCTCTGAAGGCAGAGGGGTTTACCAGCACTCTTGTGCAGCATGCAGCTCTTTATATGGGTGCTGGGGACTTGAAGTTGGGCCTCAGGCTTTGCAGGAAGTGCTTCTACTCAGTTACCGTCTCCCAGCTCCAGACTTTGCTCACCAGGTCAATTTGGACTTTTGTGCACATTACTGCTGCAAGAAGAGTCTTAGCTTTTAAACTAAAGGAGACTCCAAATAGGCCACTATTTGCATGTCCAACTCCTTCATGGCTGTGATTCAGTATTTCTGCCATTTTTGCTGTTACATAAGTCCTTTGGCTAGTAGATACACTTAGTCTTGCTTGGATACACATATAGTAATGGAATTGCTGGACCCAGCGGTATGCATATGTTCAACTGTTAAGATATTTCCAGACAGTCTCCCAGGACATTTGTATTGTTTTCCAGTCCTACAACAATGTATTCGAATCCCTCCCTACAGTCTTCCCAAAAACTGATACTCTATTGCTATACTATAATTTGATAGGGATAAAAATCTAAGGATCATCAATTTAGGTTAGTTTATTGTAATTTTTAAAATTATTGAATAAATGTTGGAAAGTTGACTATAAGAGGCATTGAAGAAAAAGACTCCCTCCTAGACTTTCATTTCTGACACAGATTCACCGAGAGCTACGTCAGGCCATAAAATCCTCTCAGGCATATCCAGCCTCCTCCCACTGATCCCCTAGAGACTAATTAAATGCCCATCAGTGAGAGCCGCTGGCCTTTGCAGCAGAAATGCTGCTCAGCTCCAAAAGGACACGGCTGTCAGGCCCATATCGCTGCCAGCTCCTGGGTCCAAAATTCAAATTGGCAGTCACTTACTAAAGCTAATGGATGTTTTCATCCAGTGCTAAAGAAGCCCAGTGATCACAGACACCCAGGCGAGAGAGGATGGAGCAGTTCACGTCAGCATCAAGCCACTTTATTTCGTAGATGTTGAAAAACACCTTTTGCATTGTCTTCGATGGGTCATCATGCAAAGTCTTGAGCGTCTACATGAGAGTATTATCACAAACAGCATGGACTGCAAGGACAAAGCTAGGCATGGACCTCATTTAAGCTAGGCAATCATTCATTCTCTCAGCGTAGGCCAGTCGGGTGATGCCCTTGTTGGAGGCTCTGCAACAAGATCACATTTCTAAACTGCTTCTCTCTTTCTTCCATAGGATCAGCAAGTGCAACACCCCTCCCTCTCATTATCTACGCCAGCCTCAGCTTTTTATTCTCCTGAACAATTCCGAAGCCGGTCAGTGTCAAACAAGTGCCGCCCGTGATCAGCATGGCTCCCGGATGAAAGGGCTCTCCTGTAAGAGGCATTGAAATTCGGGCACCATCATACTCCCCATTACACCTCGGATGCACAGTGTAATTTTGAGCATTTTCTTTCTGACTCACACAAGTACCACATTCTTCCTCCTCAATCATTTAAAATAAAAAAAAAACAGCATGACTCAAACATTTAAGTATTTTTATTTCCTTCTAGTACACTTGATAGTACTAGGCTGCTTTGCACTCCAGTCGATTGCAGAAAGCACGGTATACCCGGCCCCATGTGACGGATGGTACAAGACTCACCATCAGTGAGCTCACCTTCTCAGTAACATAGCTGACCCTAAAGATGATTTATTTCAACTCTAGACTTTTCTTGTGGTAAATGGACATAAGAGGAAGATTAAATGAATGGCCCCAAAAGGAGTACAATTTGCAGTCTAGTATTTACAGTATGTTTCCATGGAAATGTAATGCCTTAAATGAGAATTTATTCAGGTTGCAAAGTTGTCCAAAATGTAATTCAGAAGGCAGGCTCTTCAGTTCACTGCATTTAAGAAGCTGGCCTGTTCAGTCAGGTATTTTCATGTCTCTGGTGTGCTTTAGTTTGTCTCTTGGGCCAAGGAAAAATAAAAAATAAATAAATCCTCATGGCATGAGGTTAAAATACTGAGAAGGTCCCTAAAATGTATACTTTCAATGAAGTTGAAAATAGGAACTTTTTAATTTGACACTCATTAATATTTGCTAGTTCACTGTTAAACAATTAACTTATTAAATATAAGGCTCTCTTTTAATGTGTCATACATTACTGCAGAATTATAAAAGCATCTGCCAAGGTGGGGTCTAGAGAGATGGTTCAGTGGCTAAAAGCATGTGTTGCTCCCCCAGGGGACTTGAGTTATACTTCCAGCATCCACATCACATGGCTCCAACCACCTGTCCTTCTGACTTTAGGGGATTTTCTACTACTCTTGCCTCTGTTGCACCTACACTTGGATCAGAGCACACACACATACACAGAAACACACAAACCACACATACATACAACACACACATA
>CAJQZJ010033200.1:919559-963677 GCA_907164525.1 Lophiomys imhausi | reverse complement strand
TATATCTAACTCAGCTTTCATACTAACTTGCCTCATAATTTTAAAAATATCTTCTTAGATCCAGAACACCCTCTTGATTCCTAAACAACTCAAAATTTAACTATGAGACTCTAGCTATCTATTCTTCAACCACCTCAGAGACCTGAGAGGGATAAATATATCTGATTATATAGGAAGTGCAGGGCCTGCAGCTTCCAAAACTAAAAAATGACATACCAGTGGCTGCCTGGACAGTTCCCATTTTCTCTCCATACATTACAGCATCAATCTTCAGCCATTTGGCCCCATTTCTCTGACAGACATTGGTTGTAGAGCAGGAATTATGAAGGACTTACCTACCTTGTCTTGGCAGAGCTAGGCTGTCGACTTATCTTCTTCCAAGTTTTGTCCTTTTTGGACAGAAGCCTGTCTACAGTTGAAGCAAGGGGTTTTTCTTGCCAAGAGAACGGCTTACCACCAATTCAATCATCTCCCACTGGAGATTCTTCGATGCTCATCTTCTACTTGGAGTAATATAGGGGGTGCTGTCAGGAGCTGACATGTCTCGATATCAAAAAATCTTAAGTTAAGAAAACATCTTTGAATGCCATATTCTGCAGATCTCTTGAGGTTTTTGAAGATGCCCTATCTATCTCTTATATTTAGATAAGCAAATACTGCTTGTCTCTTAGCAACTTGATTTCTGAGTAGCTTAGAAAATAACTGTGATAGACTGTCATAGTAACTAAAAAAGGACCGATTATTGAATATAGCTTTATACCTTTGTATACTGATACAAAATTAATATTATATTTGGCTAAATTGGTATTGATCATTGTATATTAATGCAAATTTAAGATTGTATAGGGCTACATCGGTATTGATCTTTGTATATTGATACAAAATTAAGATTATATTTGGCCACAATGGTATTGACCCTAGTATATTAATGTAAAATTAAGATTGTATTGGGCTACATCGGTACTGATCTTTGTATATTGATACAAAATTAAGATTATATTTGGCCACATTGGTATTGATCTTTGTATATTGATACAAAATTAAGGGTAACGCTTCTTAAAGGTATTGTTTGTAGTAATACTTAAAAATGAAATGGCAAGCTTTGACCTCTCGCTACCAACCGACATAAACTGTTTAGGATAATTAAGAAACGGAAACTAATAGTCATGAAAACGTGTCATTTTGTTAGTTACTATGACAGTCTATCACAGTTAGTTTATTTGTTTTAACACAACATTTATTAAATAGAGATTAGAAAACAGGAGGAACGATCTTCATTAAGTGTGCACACATGAAAAGTATCACAGTAAATGCCTTATGAATATAAGGTTTGTGGATTCTTTCTATTTGGTTCCAACAATTGTTATAACCATGATAACTGATAAAACATGAGTGTTTTAACATTGGTACAATAGTGGATATGTGGTGACTGTTTAAGGAGTGAGATTGCAGTCAAGGTTTTGCAAGCTCCTTAAGCTAATTAATAATGATTTAAGCATGAAAAGAATATATTAAAGGATACATTAAAGCCTGTTTTAGTTTCAATATAAACTAGATACAACCCATACACACATAGGTAGAAGGAAGTTCAGTTGTAGTAGAATTGCTTTTATCAGACTGGCCTCTGGCCATGAGTTTGAGAGAATGTCTTGATTAATGACTAAGGTAGGAGGACACAGCACACTCTACGTAACACTAGCCATGAGACTTGGTCCTGGGCTGTCAAAGAAAGCTAGTTAACCATGAGCCAGAATCGAGCCAGTGAAGCAGCGCCCTCCTGGGGTTTCCATTTCATTTCCTACTTGAGTTCCTGTTCCAAGTTCCTGCCATGGTAGGGACCTGGAAATATAAGACAAACAAGCCCTTTCCTCCCCAAACTGCTTTTGATAATAGTGTTTTCTGGAAGGAAACTAGAGAAGATATCGAGCAGCACAGAGTCTGTCCAGAGTAGAGAAGAGTCAGGCTCATAGCTCTCCCAGTCCAGAACCATCTCCTAGTTCCCAAACTCAAAAGGGTCCCATAGAGACATTATGCTACATGCAGACCTTGAACTTTCATGAACAGCCTGGCAAGACCATGATCCTGTGGCTGGAGCTGCTACCAGGAGAGACTGGATGACATTATTGTCACTAATGACCATATTGCCAGAATAGACTGGATCCTGTGCTCCCGTGTCATTAGCTCCAAAGTCAAGGTCTGATGTGGTACTGATTAGATGACACTGCACATGTGTGTCAAAGCTGGAGAAGTGTGTAGAGTGAAGGATCACTGCTGAGAATTGTCCCAGGATAGCACCGGTAGCTTCCCTGTACTTACCTTCTCCTGTCTGGAGCCTCCATATGGTCATTTTGTCCTTCTCTTAAACCCTAATGCCTCAGGAGTCCTTCAGAACACTTTTCAATCTCTGCATTAGCAAGTCATCTTGATTCAAATCTCCACTTCCCACAAAGAATCTTCAGATACCCTGGGAGTTATAAAACTATGTGGTCCAAAGATAAAGACAGAGATTCACTTTTGAGCATTCTCACCTGAAATTCTCCATTTGTGTAAAATAGTGTTGTGATTCCCAGCTGAGGAGTCCAACACCCCCCATACAGTGCCCTAAACATTCACATCACTGGCTATTGCCTCCACCCACTGAGTCAGCACTGCTGGGTTTACTGATCTAGATGGGACCTTTAATTTAAAATTTTAGGTTACAAGGTTTATGTAGTCAGGGCAGCAAGTACCACAGATTATATGAGGAGGACAGAGAACACCATGTAGGAGTCCATTCTCCCCTTCTGCCATGTGAGGCCTGAGGATAGAACTAGGTTCACAGACTGAGCAACAGAATGCTTTAACCATCCACCATCTCAACAGTCTAGGACTTTTAAGTTTGAAAATCATTCAGAGGAAATGGGGAGTCAGTTTGGAATGGATGCATATAGGAATGAGGCCACAGGTACCCTTGGATGTTTATTGGTTTCTTGAATCACTCCACTGCAAGACAAATTTGATTAGCTCTATTCCACACAATTTATGAGCACTGAAGTTAAATCTATCTGATGCGGTAATAAGCGGTAGAATAGAATTATAACTTTTTAAATTGGTTGCACTTAATTTACTCTATTATAAACAATTGGCTCTATTATAAAGTAATTGGCAATTTCCAGGAGTATCTTGGGCACTTAGGCAAAGCGCATGGCACTGTACATATGAAGGATGGAAAAGAATGGATACTAGATGACACGTCTGTGCTTTCTCACCAATGGCAGTGAACGCTCAGGATAATGAGGACCACGCTCCTCTGCACCTCTGCTCTCGATTTGGACACCACAATATTGTGAACTGCTTGCTCCACAGTGACTTAGAGTTTCAGCCTCATGTCGTAAACATCTACGGTGACACTCCTTTGCACCTGTGAGTAGGACTTTACTTTTCTCATGTCCAACTCTGCATGTCCTCTTATTTACTAAAATATTTTCCTCCTATCCAGGGCATGTTACAATGGACATTTTGAAGTTGCAAAGGAAATTGTCCTCGTAACAGGAACTGAAAGCCTGAGTAAGGAAAACATCTTCTGCGAGACAGCTTTTCACAGGTGAGGCCACTAGGTTGGCTGATGGCATGCAGCTCTAAGAGTCCTGTATACAAACCCATAACAAACAGTGACAGATGTTGCAATCAGAAAATGAACACAGAGGTAGGGCGGAGGAGAAGGCTGGCTGGCTGTAGAAAGGACAGGTGGAGACAGGTGCTGCCTTCAGCACAGCAAATGGAGCTACAAGCAGATGCTGCATTTCTGGCTGGAGCCACAGCAAAGACAAGAACTGATGTTGCCAAGGCAACACGTCTATCAACATCTGTAAGCATATTGCTCCTTACTCTGTGAAAAGCTGCCAAGAGGGGCTGTACCCATAATCCTCCTCCAACAAAAATCTCATTACTAGGATTCATCAGCATCAAATATGACACTTCCTCCCTCACTTACTTAAACCTTATGTGCAAATGTGTCTACCCAAGATATCCATCTGTCAGCTTCCAAAAGCCTAGTCAGGATGATATTGGGATACCTAGGATGTAGCTTTTCTTGTTTTTTTTTTGTTTTGTTTTGTTTTTTGTTTTGTTTTTGGAACCATCAAAAGCCCTTGCCAGGGTGCCAAGTACCCCGCAGAATAAACTGAGATTGGGAAAGATGCATCCAATGAGTGGAGGGAGAGCCTGCTTCTGAGGTAACTCAAAACCACAGCAGCTCCTGAGCTGCCCATGAGGAAAATGGGTGCTTCACAGCATCAGGAGCCCTCGCTGGAAAAGGGCTGTTGTTTTGCTGTAAAATGATGATTTGAACTTAATAAACCTTGAGTAAGGTTTATGAGGTCATTTACTTAGATGCTACATATTTCTCAGCTAATTTGCAACCTCTATCAACCATATTCCAGACTCATTTGTTGTCTGCATATTGTTTGGTTTGCATCAAAGGGAAATAATTGAAAAGCAAAAGACTCTTTGATCCTAAAGTATCATTAACCTCGTGCTTTCACATCAGGGATCAACCTTTCAAATATAATATGGGATTGAAGGTTTGTTTGTTTTTTAGCAAACATGTTACAAAGAAAAGAAGTTAATGAAAGTACTGCTTAAGGAGGAAGCAGTGATCACCAGACTAGGTTATTCTGTCTGATATCACATTTATTGTTCATAATTTTTTTGAAATTGAAGAAAATCTAAGTATCTATTAATTACTCTTCTTGCTGTCATGGCTTAAGAGCTCACATGAAGCTACTACATGGTAAAGGGTCTATTGTGTCTCAAAGTTTGAGGCAGCACAGTCCATCATGGTATGAAAGACATGCTAGCAGGAGGGTGAGGCAGCTCCTCACCTCTTGGCTCTGCACTCAGGAGGCAGATGGGGGCTGCTGCTCCTGTAGGGCCTCCCTTCCCTCTCTGCATTCATTCTAGGCCCCCAGCCCATGGGGTGGTGCCACCTACAATCAAGGGAGGTCTCAGTTAAATCTCTCTGGCAAAATCCTCCCAGACACATGCAAAGGTGTGCCCCAAAGATTAATTATATAACTAAGTTGACAATATAAGTTAACCATGATAGAGTGTGTGTGTGTGTGTATCCACATACAATGAATAAACAAATATATATACTAGATATGAATACATACACATACACATGTACATATATAAGTATGTTCACATAAACACATACATGTTTTTAATATGTCATGTCCTATAATTAGTTGCTTCAAAAGGACTAATAAAGCAGCTTGGACAGTGAACTATGAAAGGTGCAATGTTGCCACTCTATATATGTTGTAAATAGTACACATGATGTAAAAGGGTGATATGATATATTGTACCAAGATAGTGATGATTCACCCTGTCATTCAAGAAATAATTGCTACAGACCTGCCCTGAATTAATGGGAGTAAGAACATTGACATAACAGGATCCCTTTATGTCCTTTAGAGAGCACCCTTTGTGAGGTGTGAAGGCAATCAGAAGTCCATCCACCACCACACACAATGTTGTGTGTTCCATCCTACTGAAGGGAGGAAGAAGCCTAGGTGACAGTGAGCTCTGCCCTTGGTGAGAAGATGTCACACAGGGGGCAGCAATTCAGGTGTAAAATGCAGGAACAGCTTCATTAATAATTACTTCCTCTGGGCTGGAGAGATGGCTCAGCACTTAAGAGCACTGGCTGTTCTTCCAAAGGTCCCGAGTTAAAACCCAGCACCCACATGGCAGTTCACAGCTGTCTGTAATTGCCAGGCGTGGTGGCGCACGCCTTTAATCCCAGCACTTGGGAGGCAGAGGCAGGTGGATCTCTGTGAGTTCAAGGCTAGCCTGGTCTACAAAGTGAGTCCAGGACAGCCAAGGATACACAGAGAAATCCTGTCTCGAAAAACCAAAAAAAAAAAGAAGAATAAGAATGACTTCCTCAAGGCCATCCCAGGAAGAGGAAGTAGTGCCCAGGAAACTGCTTCTTCTTGAACAGAGTCCCTGTTGCTTTCCTTTAGCATTGTCAGATGTGGCTGACCCCTGTGTTATATGAGAGAGCCTCAGTTTCCTAGGGTTTGAGAGGATGGCAACAGTGACCACTTTCTGTAAAGGGACTACAGGAGAGGGGGCATTTTTTACACTTGTTAGTTAAACACAAAAGCCAGTTATCATTGTTGGGTGTCATGCTTAATCTTAGTTTTCTTCTTGCCGGATTTAAAATGGATTGGATTTAAAATTACCCCTGGATGTAAGGATGTTTCCAGAATATTTTAACTGGGAGAAGGGGAGACCCATCTTGAAGTAAGTGACACCATCCTAGTCCGAATAAAAACTCAAAAGGAGGAAGCAAGCTGAGCACCACCCTTTGCTTGTTGCTCTGCTGCTCCAGGCTCTGCTGCTTGCCTTCTCACAGTAATCAACTGTGCCCTCTGTAACTGAACCCAGAGGGGCCTTCTCTCCCCTAAGTTGGTCCTGCTGCAACAAGGCAATGTTGGAATGTACGCAATGTGTCTACCCTACACTGACTCTTCCTCCACATATCTCAGCTTTCACAGTCATCACTGGAATGTCAAAATGCCATTTAAGTAGTTCAACAGATCTTGTTGCAAAATTCATCTATAACAATCTCAGTTTCTTTGGGTCCTTAAATATGTCAGTGTTCTCTCTAACTAGAAGAGCTGATCATGAACATGTTCCACAGTTTGTGATGTGATTCCATAGCATGGATTAATTTGAAGTTTCAACAGCATGAGGCAAGTGGAGAGGATAAAATGCAAATTCACTTTCAGAGGCCAGATCCCATTCCAGGCCCTGGATAGTGTGTGGATGCATCCCCTAGGACAGTCAGTGACCACCTTGAACACCTACCCTCTGGTCAGAGATACTGACCTTGAGAGATTCTGCATCATATTCTTGGGGCCTAATTTCAGATTGTTACCTCAGTTTGATAAAGATTTCTGGAACTGTCTGGAATATACATTTGACTGTCTTACAAATATCCGCTGGATTAAAGATGAATTGTCAACATGTGGAACATTTGACCAAAATACTAGGAATTTCACACAACTCTTTGTTTTGTCCCAGATGTTTGATGTGTGTCTCGTTTGCCCTTGGTAAGCACCACTCACTCCCAAGAGCTCTGTCACCTCTTCTCAGCTCCTTTTCTCCTCTCTTACTTCTTCCTTTCCTCTCTCTGTGTTACTTTTCTATACACATCAGTATCTAGATTCACCCGAATTAGGCAAGTTTGTATCATTTGTTATGGTTCCCATAGTGGCATATAATATCCTGGGCAATCTGAACAACAGCAACACACCATTTCACAGTTCCAGATCTACAAGAACAGTGTACTGACAACGCTGACCTCCTATGTGGATGGCCACCTTTTCTCTGCTTTTCTTTCTCCAGCCTTATGCCTGTATCATCTTTGTCCCAAGTTTCATTCCCCATAAGGACACCAACTTTATTGTATTAGGATCTCCTTTAAGGATTCTACTGTGTCTCAACTACATCTTAGAAGATAATATCTCCAAACACAGTCCACATAGAGATCCTGGGAATTAGGATCTGCAGAGACATGTCTCAGCACATAAACCTCCATCTTTTTTATTTTCTGCTTCCACAGTGCTTTTACCTTTGACAAGGACATTGACCTGGTCAAAGTTCTTCTTGACCAGAATGCTATGAACATTAACCACCGAGGAAGAAGTGGGCACACAGGTAAGGCTGTTGAGGACATCATGTCTACATATTCCTGTAGTTCTCAAGGATAGTTTTGAGCCACAGGGTAGGGGTGTGGGAGGTGAGGAATGGTGGGATGGGAAAAAGGGACAGAGGCACACTAGTAATGGTCAGGCCCCAGGGGATGAGGTATGTTTTATCAATTGAAATCATTTAGAATGAATGGTAAATAGCAATAATAAAAATCATATTGAGTTTTGTTCAGTGCCACTGTTGGGCTACATACAATCTTTGTATCCTTTGTTCCCTAGTTCATAACAGGTTGATGATCATGACATCCTCTGCCCGTGGTTTGGTGCTCAAGAAAAATACTTGGACCCTTGTGTAGGGGGTTAAACTAAATTAGATTTAGAAAATATATAGGGGTTTCTGATACTGTCTCTTAATTCGGGGCATGAAGATCATTATCAGCATGTGGACTAAAAACAGGAAACAAACAGGAGACTCAATGGACTGAAAAACAAGGTTGAAGTCAGGAAAAAACAGGAAATACTCAATGGACTTAAAGAAACAAAGTATCTGGCCTGACATTGTTTTCAGCTGCTAAGTGGGCGGAGCCCAAATTAAGCTGAAAAAGAGTTCCTCCTATTTAAGGACAGTGCATGGAGCCCAAAAGGAGAAGAGTCCCCTGATGCTAGAGAGCTCCAAGAGTCCTGCTGAAAAAAGGGCTGGCCATCATTTGATGGCCAGATTTCCCTGAAGCAGAAAGAAGCTGGTGAGCAAAGAAAGCCTGAGCAAGACACCAAAAGGCCAAGGACTAAACCCTGTGGCTCAGCTTTTGCCTAGAGGGGTTTGATCTGTCCGATCAGTGGCCTAAAGGAAAGTGTGCCTGGCTTTAAGGACTGAGGCAGAGCAGCTGAGTTCCTGATTCAAAAGAAGTAAGTTGGCCTGCAGACGGCTGGGGTCTCCCACAGAGAAGAAAGCATGAAGCCTTATTTAAGGTGAGACTGCAATAACCAACGACCCTGATGAACCTGCATCTGAGAGATCCAGAAAAAGGACTGCTAAGTGTGTTAAAGAATCTACAACAAAGACTGTGTTCCTGACAACTGAGGACCTGCCCCAGAGACTGTATCATTCTAAAAGGTTAAAAATATAATTATCAATAGGTTTAGTGGATAGGTTAAAGGGGTTGTAGGAATTTATAGGATTAATAGTTAAGAAATTGTTGGTGTTTGTTATAAGTGAATTTAGTAATAAATAAATAAGTGTTAAATAATAATTTAAAAGTTCGGTGACACCCTTGATTGTTTTTCTTTGTAAAGGCAATAACATTTGTTCTTGATAATCACTGTAGAAAGAGGAATAAAAAAATTAAAAACATACTCTGAGCAAGTATAGTCATTACAGAAGCTTGACTGGGCTTGAGTCTCGCAATTGCTGAATATATCATTGTTTTATCAATAAGAAGATTAATTCTTCATCACACATCAAGAATACCTTTATATCTCTGGAAACAATCCTGCTTGTAGGGTGACTCTTTGGACATCAAAGCACTGTTTCTTCTTTCTTCCTTTCCAACTTCTGTTCTTTTCCATCACAGGATTACACTCTGCTTGCTACCATGACCACATTTGCCTGGCTCAGTTCCTACTGGATAATGGTGCAGATATGAATCTAGTTGCTTGTGATCCCAGCAGGTCTAGTTGTGAAAAGGATGAGCAGACGTTTGATGTGGGGCCTATGAGAAAGGTATGTTTTTAATCACCACGTCTCTGCAGTGACACATTGGACTGTATGCATAGATTATTTCAATACATCAATAATTTCTTTGCTTACATGACTTGTGCCCTCCCATTTCCTCTGTAGATTGTGTGTAAGGCTCTGGGGACTTGGATCAAAGAGTCCAATAGATCATTATTAGAGAAAGCAACGTTTGGGCTGCAAATGAGCTGATGTATTCTCAGCCTTGCACCAAAAAGAGACTAGGCTGCTGTAATTCTAGGCTCTAGAGAAACAAAATTGAAATAGTTGACCATAGTGGAGTGTTTCTGTAATTTAGAGAAAATGCTAATGTATACATATATCATACATACAAACATATATGCATATATGTGTATATATGTATATATAAATTTTATATATGTATATATAGTTTATATGTATATACATATGCGTACACACACACACACACACACACACACACACACACACACACACACACACACACACACATATATATACACAAGGGAGAACATTTGTCTATTTAAAACCTGCCTAGGATTTCTGTGATACAAACCAAGGGAAAACAGCACAAAACACACACATCTATCCTTGAAAGAAATAAAAGTTTATTCCCAAGCCAAATTGAGTAACCATTGCCCAGAAACACAGATTTGGGTTATCCCAAATACCACCTTCCAATATGCCAATAGGTTCATGAAGTTTTTACAGAAACAGAACAAAATAAAATCATAAACTACAACATTTTTTTCCCAAATACATTGATGGAAACATCAGGTTGGTTATAACCATGCAAGGATTTCTCTGTTATAAATATCCTGTGTGATACGATGCCATTCCTAGCCTTCAGGTTGGTGAAAGCCAAGGGGGTTGTTCATATACACCAAAAGGGTTTGCCTAATTGGTACAAGAATTATAGGTCATCCACACAGATGGGCAGTAAATGTGGCCTATCTTGGAGTGTGTTTGATTTGCTCAGTGACATTCAATTGGAGAAAACCTATTTCCCCTTTACTACTGTGTAGCAGTTGCAAATGGCTTCTTGGTTAGGAATGAAATCCTGTGTCCGCTTCCTCCTCTCAGTGCTAGGACCATGTTTGGCTTGAATCTGTGTAGGTCTTGTGACAGTTACTATAATCTCTGAGTTCATATGTGTGTCAGTTCTGTTGTATCTGGAAGACACTGTGTCCTTGGAATCACCCATCACCTCTTGGCTTTACAATCTTTCTGCCCCCTCGTCTGCATGGATCCCTGGAATGTGAAGCAAGGGGTTTGATAAAGACACATTTAGGCCCAGCTGCTCAAGTCTCACCCTCTGCATAATGTCCAGTTGTGGACATGTGTTGATTTCTAGCTACCTCAAGAATCTTCTCTAATGTGCATTGAAAGGCACTGATCTACGTGTGTAGGAGTATGTATTTAGGAAGCATTTTATTACCTTGTTGTTTTAGCAGAATGACAGTAGTAGGTTTTCCCCTTGGCCTATAACTGATTTAACATCAGATTCTTGGTCTTGTAAGCAGTGTCAGGTATGGGTTCCATCTCATGGAATGGGCCTTAAATCCAATCAAATGTGGTTGATTACCTCCATAATATTTGTACGACGATTAAGCCAAAACATGTTCCAGGCAGGTCATTGCTGTGGGTCACAGGTTTTGTAACTGGGTGAATTGGTGACTACCTTTCTCCTTCAGTAGAGTATCTTATAATAGCATGAATGCTAGTCAGAAATGTAAAGCTTCTAGCTGGGCAATAGTTTGATTTCTCCATGTTGGACGCCATGGGTAAGAATTGTCTTCAGTCATAAAACCTTACCACCATGTCATTCAAAATAACAATAGCCTTGACAATCAGCTGAGATATTTAGGGATTTCCTTTGGCCAACAATTCAACAAAACATAACCAGCTCCTGGCACTTGAGATTTTACTTGGTGGCATAAGATATCTAGCCGGAACATTGTCGTGACTTCATTTAGATTTTTTTCATATATGTATATATTTTAGGAAGCTTCCATAGTACTAGGTTTCCATATGGTTTTCCCGATGTCCTTTAGTTTTAATTGTTCCTTCCCATATTCCCACCTTACCCTCCTCTTCCATACTCTCCCTATTTAACCCTCCTATTCTAGTTTGCTCGTTGCATTTTTAAGATGTTTAAAGTGCTTATAAAAATAGGTTTCTTGTTTTTAGTGTGAGAATCCTCAAACATCATGCTGACAAAAAAAAAAATTACTAAGCTGTAGGCTTTCTCAGCTGCCAAGTTGATCTAAAAGGTTTTGTGCCTGAAACAGGGTGAAGACCATTAGCGAAAAGAGAAATGAAGTTTGAAGTGTGAAAATGGGGGAGCTATTGTAAGCTCAGAGACAGAAAAATGCTCAGGCCTGAAGATTGCTAGTGAAAAATGATGCGGAGTTACTTTTACACTGGCAAGTAAATAAAACAGTGATGAAACTCCAAACACCTTATGTTCTTGCACAAGCTGCACCCACATAGCTCAGTGGATTCTTACATCCACTGAGAACTCATATAATAAAATTTACCAGCACTTAAACCCCAAAAATGCTACAGGCCTACTCTTCCAATCCCTTCCCCAAAGACTGTACCATAAGTTCTTTCTCTGATTTGTGGACTGGAGTGTTATGGACTATTCCCACTGTATCTGGTTTCTTTTGGCCAATAATTTACAAGATCAACCCATCTCTTTGCAGGCAACTGCGGACTGCACATCCATATTACTGCCTGATGTAAGGTTTTGAGGCCATATCACAACTCATTTATATATTCTATTATCGAGGGACATCTGGACACATTTCACTTTGGAGCTTTTAGAATTCCATGCCATGGAACTCACTTGTGAGGGTCCAGTGTATGTCTTTCATGACTATGAATGCACTCCCATCAGGCGTCAAACCTTTCTACCTTTCATTGAAAAGTTCTAACATCAGTTGGAAATCCTCCACAGCTTAAAACTTTGGAGGTGTCACTAGGTTCCTTTTGCTTAACATATCACATTTGCTCAGGAATTCTCAGACAGCCTTTCTCAAGGGTTGAGAGATTTAGAAGAACAGTATTTACCAAGCACTAGTCTTCCAAAAAGCAGCTCTGAAATTGCTGTTACAGATATCTCTTCACAGAGCTTGACTTTGTTTGTTTTTAATTGATTAGAGTGACAGTTGAAATCTGGCTTTCCTTATTTTATTTTTTATTGGAATCCACTCCTTACAAACAATGAACCATTGCACAGTTCCTGGGGCTTCCCCATCAAAGGACAGCAGAAACTCTGTCATTCATTAGGACTTCCCACTTGACTCTCTAGCACTGGCCCTGAGAGTCACCTCTATTTCTCTAACTAATGTGCCAGGCACCAGCATGGGTTCCCATAATTACTGTGAACTTTAACAGACTGAGCGTTAGTACCCAGGAGACAGATGGATGGCTTGCGTATGTTCTGGGACAAAGCAAGTCAGACCAGCAAGTTGACATTGTTGCTGCTTTCTCTAGCATTGTTTTCATGTGCTCTGTGAATATTGAAATAGCCTTGTTAGCACTGTCAGTAGGACGAAACTTCTGTTTGCTTTCATTAAAGATCTACTTTCTTTTATCCCTTGGAGAGGGAATTGCCAAGTTAAATGACGGCTTTCAAAAAAAAAAAGACTCTTTCGTTGGCAATGTGAAGATAAAGTTGAGGAAACAGTGAGGTCCCTGCAGAGTTCTCTCTCTATAGAACAGCAAGAATTTGGGAATGGTTCCGTTCTGCTTTGGCAGGGACCCTGCCTTACCCCAGGAGAGAGACGCTAGTCAGGAACTTTATAGGCAGGGTCTCTCTGTTTGAAAGGAGACTTCTATTAGATGAGTCTGACCTAGAATATTTATGGATATAACACAAAAAGAGCCCAAACTTACTCAAAACAATATGAGAGATTGCTCATGTTTCTGTCACTAGGCCGTGCAATTCCCAAGCATGAACACTGTAGGTGACAGCATCGTGTGGCAATGACAGAAGTTTGGGCACCCATTCTGAATGTTTCATCTGAAACTGCACCCAGACTAGAACAGCAGTTCATCTTTCTCAATGCCACATGCGTCTTAATGGCTCTAAGTCAGCCATTTTACCCAAACCAAATTTCATCCAACCTTCACTACACTCTTCTGATACAGTAACTTAGGGATGCTTTGAGGTTCTGAAAAGTTGATTCACCCTGATTTTGTGGAGCCTTATAAGCTGTATGTTGTCTATTTACATGATCCTTTTAACACATGGAGTCCAAAATCAATCTTGGGAAGATGGTCCCTGCTTACTTCAATTCTGCATTGAAATATACTGGTTTGGAATTAACCATGTTTAGCTAAACTGCAGCAAGCTCCAATTTCACAGTATTTAGAGTGCTTCTTCTCCCCAGGACTCCCTCCTCACTTTTTTACATTCCACCTGAAAGTGAAGGGATATTGGTCTCTCTTGGATTTGTACTGCCCTTTCTCTGGGGCTCAAAGGACTGGTATGAATCAATTTAAATTGTCCAGAAGAAATAGCCAGCAGCCTGCTTATGTTCAAATCCTCTGCCCTAAGCACCAGTATGGAAAACCCATTGAAGAGATCTCCCCATAATCCTACGTCCATTGCATTAAAGATGAAACTGACAAGTGAAAAGATCTCAGCCAATTAGAATTGCACTCAGAGCTCAATGACTTGTCTGGCAGTTAAATTTGAAAAGGCTGCCTTTGACAAAGAAAAGCACTCTTTTATGTCACACTGTTTAGGGTCAGAAAATATCTGAAACTTGAAACAGAACTAAAAACTTCTGATTTGCTTTGGTGCGGACACTAGTTAAAGTAATTTACAGAGGCTGCTACCTCAATATCTAATTACCCACAATGCAATGTTTATTACAGCAGCAGTGCCATAATTCACAGTGACAGGGAGCCAGGATTGGAGAATTAGAAGTAAGTGAGCAAAACAATAAAAATCGAGACTTCTGTCCTGAGATACATGCTTGTTTATTCCTTCTGACAAGTGGAGTACGGTGTGAATTATTTATAGAAAATGTGCTATCGTGTACTCACTAACAGAGTAATGGAATCTCATAGTCATGAGTTCCTACAGATTTTAGCCCATAAAAAGTAGCTGAGGGATGAAGGTGAGAGAGGAACAGAGGTAAGAAATGGGAGATTCATTCTGCAAACTATCACTGATGCATCTTGAAGTCCTCAGGCAGCTTCCATGCTGAATGCTAATCTAGCAGAAGTCCAGGTATATGTTAAGCGAACCTATTGTAACATGCCAGAGTGGACTGGGGGCAAAGGGGAGAGAAAGGAAGGGCCAACACAATCTTGAGATGGTCTTTGTAAACCTGTGTGTGAGTATTTCTATACTAGTTACCTTTTAACATATTTAGTTACTCTTTCAAATATAGATAATAGCACTAGCCATGGTTCAAATGAAAAGGTTTTTTTTTATTATTATGAGAAGATAACACACAAACATTTTCTGAAATACAGATGCTGTATATTTTGGGATACTTCAAATGGGCCGACAATAACTCCCATTTGTTACATCTACACAGCATAAGTATATATAAATGTGTGATCCAACAATCAAATAAAATTATTTTTGGTTCTTTGGTGTAGAGTCTCATTGTGTAGCCCGGGGTTCCCTGGAACTCAATATGTATTCCAGTCTGGCCTGGTACTCAGAGCACTCCTCTGAACTACACTCCCCAAGTCTGGGGTCCAGGGATGAACCACCACCATGCCTTGCCAACAGAGCCCTTGAAATAGGCATTGTCTTTCTATTATAAAGAATTTGGGAGTTGTCTGCTAAGTCACTTCTGCCTGAGACACCCAGCTGTTCACAGAGAGCAGGTGTTGACAGAGTCTTCCTCACTGAACAGATCAAAATTTTGTCCACAAAGTGGAAAATAAGGCAACATGAAGCACAAATGCACTGTCAAATGACCTCCAGCATATCCTCTAATCTCTCTCTACCTTCATCCTAAAATTTAAGATAAATAATTAGCATCAACTTTACCAAATTTTGACAGAAGCCCAGAATTAGACACATTTAGAACATGATAGACCCTGGATGGAAGTTAAGATCTTTGCTATTCTTAGGTGTACTGTAGTCTTTCCTTATTTACAGTATGATTACATATATAATAAATCATGTATAGTATGAGGGAAGGACACACTACTTAAGGGTTTTAGTGGATATTAGCTGTAAAATATAGGATTACCATTCTACAATCCACAGACTCAAAGAAGCTAAGTAACAAGGAGGGCCCAAGGAGGATGTTTGAATCTCACTCAGAAGGGAAAACAAAATAGACATCAGAAGTGGGGGAAGGAGCAAACAGGATAGGATAGGAGGTTGGGAGGGTCACAGGAGGGACCAAGTATAGGGAGAAATGAGGGAGAGATAATAGGGAGAGAGAACTTAAATTGGGGGTGGGAAGTTATAGGACAAGCCAGAAACCTAGGTCAAGGGAAACTCTCAGGAATCTATGAGGGTGACCCTAGCTGAGACTTCTAGCAACAGGGAATATGGAACCTGAAATGGCTACCTCCTGTAACTAGGCAGGACTTCTAGTGGAGGGAGGGGGACACCAACTCACCTACAAAATTTTCAACATAAAATTTTTCTGCCTACAAGATTCACAGGGATATCCATCTTTATTTCTTCCCTGACCCAGTGGTCATTCAGTAGAGAGTTGTTAAGTTTCCATGAATGTGTAGACCTTCTATTATTTCTGTTTTTATTGAAGTCCAGCTTTATTCCATGGTGATCTGATAAGATGCAAGGGGTTATTTCAATTTTCTTTTATCTGTTGAGGCTTGCTTTGTGTCCAACTATATGGTCAATTTTGGAGGAGGTTCCATGCGGTGCTGAGAAGAAGGTGTATCCTTTTGTGTTTGGATGAAAAGTTCTGTATTATCTGTTAGGTCCATTTGGCTCATGACTTCTGTTAGCTCATTATTTCTCTGTTTGGTTTCTGTCTCAATGATCTATCCATTGTTGTGAGTGGGGTGTTGAAGTCTCCCACTACTAATGTGTGGGTATCAATGTGAGTTTTAAGCTTTAGAAGAGTTTCTTTTACAAATGTGGGTGCCCTTGTATTTAGGACATAGATATTCAGTACTGAGATGTCATCTTAATGAATTTTTCCTTTAACAAGTATGTAGTGCCCTTCCCTATCTTTCTTGATTAACTTCAGTTGAAAGAATGAGTTGGAAGAAACATGGAGTAGAGAGTGGGAGGGCAGGACTGGGAGGGGTGGAAAGAGGGCACTATGATGGAGATCTAACCTGAAGTCGTAAATAAACACACACACACACACACACACACACATACACACACACACACACACACACACACACACACACACACACACACACAAAGATTTGCAGGGATAAAGGTGGAGTGGAAGTTGAAGTAATGACCAACCAATTACTGGCCCAAATTAAGATCTATCCCATGAGTTAGGCAGTGGTGGTACATGCCTTTAATCCCAGAACTAGGAAGGCAGAAGAAGCTGAGTCTCTGTGAGTTCAAGGCCAGCCTTGTCTACAGAATAAGTTCCAGGACAGGCAGGGCTACACAGAGAAGCCCTGTCTTGAAAAACATAAAGAAGAAGAGAAAGAATAAAGAAAAAAGAAAAAAGAAAAAAGAAAGAAAGAAAAAGAAGAAGAAGAGGAAGAAGAGGAAGAAGAGGAAGAGGAGGAAGAGGAGGAAGAGGAAGAAGAGGAAGAAGAGGAAGAAGAGGAAGAAGAGGAAGAAGAAGAAGAAGAAGAAGAAGAAGAAGAAGAAGAAGAACCATCCTATGGGAAAGAGCCAATTCCTGACACTAGTAATCATATTCTACAAAACTTGTAGACAGGAACCTAGCATAACTGTCCTCTGAGAGGTTTTACCCAGCAACTGATGGACAAAGAAGCAGAGACCCACAGCCAAACATTAGGCAGAGCTCAGGGAATCTTGTGGAAGAGGGGAAGGAAGGAACTGAAAGAGCCAGAGAGGTCAAGGACACCACAAGAAAACCTTCAGAATAAACAAACCTAGGCCCACAGAGGCTCACAGAGACTGAGCTACCAACCAAAGACGATGCATGGGACAGACTTAGGGCCCCCTTCTCATATGTAATATATGTGTGGCTTGGTCTTCATGTGGGACCCCCTAAAAACTGTTGCCTTCTCTGACTCTGTTGCCAGCTTTGCATCCCTTTCCCTTAACTGGGCTGCTGTGTCTAGCCTCAGTAAGAGATGTGCCTAGTCCTCCTGCATCTTGATGTGACAGGGCTGGTTGATACACATGTGAGGCCTCCCCTTCTCTGAGAAGAAAGGGATGAGGGGGGATGAGGTGAGGGAAGATGAGAAGTAGGGAATTGGAGGAGAGGAAGGAGAGGAAGCTGCAATCATGATGAAAAGTAAACAAATGAATTAATTAATGAAAAAAAGAAAAAAATAATAATCCCTCTATAAAATATTAAAGTAAGTTGAAACCACCATTCTGGTATGTGTGGTTGTGTAATGGTACATAAAACTGTAATGAAGTCTCTTTGGGCACGGCAAGCCTCTGACCACAGCAGGGCTTTCAAGCTTGATTAAGACCCCAGCTGAGTTCCATGCCGGGTTCCCTACTACCATGCTGACAGGTGACTCCATCCTTACACTTGAGTCTCTAAGCAACACATGAAACATGAGATCAAATGTAACATCACTGGCCTAATGGATGTGCCTCAACTGTGTGTCTCTCCTTCATTCTAGTATGAGTTGGCACCATCCACAGTGTCACTTAACACAGGAACAAAAGATGATATTTGACCTTTTTCTTCCTCAGATTCTCACCTCCAACTCTAAGCTCTTCTCTACCAAGCTCCACTCCTTAAATTTCTGATTTCCATTTCACCTTCATGAGTTATCATACAAACTCTCTATAAGAGAGAGCCTTGCCTGCAGCAACAGACAAGACACTAGAAGAGAAATTGATTCCAGGCACAGAATGTTGCTGAAATGGACCATACTATTTTATTGAAGAACTCTTGAAGTGTTTGTACTTTGGACTGGAAAAGTCACTGAATGTTCAACACTCAGTGAGCTCTGACAGCTTGAAGGATAAGAACATTGAGAGAATTACACGCAATAGAAGCCTTTGCATGTGGGGTTTTATGGTAGTGTGAATGGGTATGGTCCTATAGACTCATGTGTTTGAATGCTTGGCTCATAGGGAGTGGCACTATTAGGAGGTGTGGCCTTGTGGAGTAAGCGTGGCCTTGTGGGAAGAAGTATAGCACTGTGGAGGCAGGCTTTGAGGTCTTATATATGCTCATGTCTGGTCAATGTGACACAGTGTCCTGCTGTTGCCTTTTAATGAAGATGCAGAACTCTCCATTGCTCCTTTTCCAAAACCATGTCTGCCTGCATGCTGCCATGCTTCTCACCCTGATGATAAAATGAATGAAACCCCTGAACTGTCAGCCGGCCCCAATTAAATGTTTCCCTTTATAAGAATGGCTTTGGTCATGGTGTCTCTTCACAACAGTGAAACCCAAAATAAGACAGGTTTCACAGGGAATTCAGAGCAGAAACCAGGAGTCAGGATCCACAGAAGAACACTTGACTGCTTGTTCTTGGCCTTGCTTCTGGGTCCATGCTTGAGCTAGCTTTCTTATACAGCCCAGGACCACTGCATTAAGAATGGTGCCACTCACACTGAACTGGATCTTTCTGCAGCAGCTGCTTGTTAGTCAAGGCAGTTCCCAGCAGACATGCCCATAGAGGAAGCTGACGATTCCTCAATTAAGATGACTCAAACCTGTGTCAAGTGGACGAAGCTATATTCAAGTAAACAAGCAGAAGACTTTTGAAGACTCCCCCAGCTTCCCGTTTCTATTCGTTGGAATATCAATTTTACTCTGGCTCAAATATTTGTCTCTCTATGTTTCATCAATTCACCTTGATTTTCAAGTTCAGCTTGTAACTCGCTGCATAGCCTTTGCCTAACCCTACAAGATGTGGCAGGGCATTGCTAGGATGTGCATTCACAGCATCTTCTCTTTGTCTCCCTAAAGCATAGCTAAATGAAATTAAAACAATTTATATGTTGTAAAAAAGAGATTATCTTTCAGGCTCTCTTTCTCTGCCTGTTGTGATGCCATTGGCCTGAGATCTTGACCAGCAGATTCCAAAAGAGGAAGCAAGGCTGCAACAGCCAGGAGAGGAAGAAACCTCAGTCAGCTATGTGGAGGACAGACTCTTGGGAGATAGCTTGAGTTAGACTGCTCATTTAATGGGGGAGACAAAGGCTACTTAAACCTTTGGGTGGTGGGCAAGGGTTTTCAAGGTGAATGTACATCATTGGCCAGGGCCAGGGCACTAGAGATGCCTCATTTACATAAGTGTCATTCTGTGTCTGGTGGGGAACTCTGGCCTTGTCCTATGTCAAGCCAGAAGTGCTTGTTTCTTTACCTAAAGGTCCAGGCTATGTCAGTAAGGGCAGAAAAGGGTGGACATGGGACAGGATCCATAGGGAAGTGTTACAGTTCTTTTAGCAAAGCAAGCAAGATGGTTAGGGTAGCCCCATCCCTCTCTGTCATGCAGAGAGGGCCACACCTCTCTTAGCTGAGCTGACAGTGCTGCCCATGGGCAGCTTCAAGGAGCTTGCAGTTCCTCGACTGAGCCAAGTGGCTTCATGGGTCTGACTTGTCTCAGGCAGATCTTGTGACAGCCACCAACTGACCACTGCCCCAGATGACCACTATAGTGAGCGATTTGGAAGAAACAGCAGAAGATTGGTCACTGGGGTGTCCAGCAGTAGTGATCAGGACACAAGCCTGACTGTCAGCAGTAGTGGTGGCTACAGGGGTGTGAGCTGGTGCTACAGGTGCTCACAGAACCTGTGAACCCCAGCTGCCCATGGCAGGAGACTTAGATAGGAAGCAATGGTGGGAAGGCAGGCTGGTCCAGCAATGAGTTCTTCCTTCCCAAGCCCCAAATAAACAGTCGAGCCTCAGATGATCATGGTGGAGGAATGGAGAAAAAGACAGAGAGTTTATTTCCTGAACAGAGGCATTATAAACCTTGAGCAGTCGGGAGGGATTTTAGAGGTGAATGTGTCTCATAGTCTGGGCACAGTCCTATCATAAGAATGTGAATACAGTACCTAATTATCCCATGGGCAGCAGGGGTCAGGGGAAGAATTCAGGTCATTTAGAGGCATGGACAAAAGGTCATTGGCTGAAAGCCAAAGCACCAAGAGATCTCATTAGCATGGAAAAATACCTCAATGAATGCCCAGGTGTTAACTGAGCAGGTTTCTTATCAGGAATGGTTTGGACCTGTAACTTCCCTAAGGGCAACATGACACTCCTTAGAGGAACTAATATCAAATCTTCTATTTGATTCCTCAGATCAATTAGAAGAGGTGACCTTGCTGAAAAAGGGATTCCATCATTTAGCACTGAGTTAAGGGACTTTCTAGTAATGCCAGACTTCAACCTTAACAACAGAAGTTTCCCATACATAAGGAGGAATTCTCTGTGCTGCTGGACATCACCTTATAAGGAGAGAGGAAGTTTAGCCTCACTACTGAGCTCTGTGACCTCCTCCAGGAGCACAGATAAGGACTCAAGTTTATGTGCACCAGGACATGCAGGCCTGGGGCAAGAGGGGGAAAGGAGCCTGCTCCTGCTGATCTCAGGACAAGATTTCCAGGGTTTGGACTCTTGCTCCTGACCAGCTTCCCCAGATCCAATAGCTCTCCGGCCCCACAAGAGATATTATTTTTCTTTGCTGCTAAACAGCATTGCTATATAAATAAGGAAGAGATGATTTTCAACAATGTATTTATCACAATTATTACTTTATTCCTTCAGTAGAAATGCATTGACAGCTAGTCTTTAGTAGGTACTGCATCAGGAACTGAGGTAAAGCAATGAGAAATACAGACAGCACCTTCGTGCTCTGAGGAACGCCATAGTTCTAGCAGGAAGAGACAGCCTGCAACCAATAAAATAAATGGAAAATACATACCATAATGACAGAAGTGCTGTCAACAAAATAAGAGTGAAAATGTAATACTGAGTAACATGTCCAAGGACATTACCTAAAACTGAGCTGTCAGAAAGGCTTCAGTGGAAGACCCTGGATCTGGCCTCTGACAGGGGCATGTTAAACAGGCAAAGAGGGAGTTGAAGTGAGGAGGGAAGGGGGGATGGGAAGGAAAGAACAGAGGCAAGAGAGTGGAATATCTTAGCTGTCACCACCTCATAGCAAATGGTTGCACTCACCAATCCCTACTGATGCTGAACAGCTAGTAGAATTTTCATTTGACTTTGTGATGGAGGAGCAAGAATACGGGAAAAGGCGGATGTGTCTCAACACTGAGGCCCTTTGCATAGTTGAGTCATAAGAAGATATGTAAATCAGGAATTCTTTTCACCTTTGGCCTTACTGACAGTATGGGGTCAAGGCTCTCTGCAGGAGAAAAGCAAGGGCAGACTTTAAAAGTGACCACCTGACTCCACTCTCAACACTTCTGGAAAATGAAGCTTTATATAATAAGAAGTGTACAAAGACATTGGGCTAAATCTCACATGTGTCACTGCTGGAAGCTGAGTTCCTCTGAGTCCGTGTCACAGAACTGTGGCTATACCTTCACTGATCTGGAAACTGAAACAGAAGTCTGCAAAAATTTCCTGAATGTCGGCGAGAGATGGCTGGGTGGGTAAGTGTTTGTCCTGTAATCATTGCATTCAGTAAAAAGGTAAGCATAGTGGTGTGTGCCTGAGATCCTAGCACCAGAGGATGAGGACAAGCTTGTCAGTCACTGAGGCTTGCCAGTCACTGAGGCTTGTCAGTCACTGAGGCTTGCAGCGCAGACAGCTTGGCGAGCTCCATGCACACAAAGAATTCGGAGGAGAGGGTCTGAGGAATGATAGCCAACATCTACCTTAACAGCACGCGCGCGCTCACACACACACACACACACACACACACACACACACACACACACTTCCCTGCTTTTTGTAATCAAATTCCTATGTCTCTTCTAAACCTTGGGAACCAAAGATCTCAGTGTCCCACACTCCGGGTGGTGATGCCATCACACTGTCATTCTGTTGATTTCCACATCCAGTTTTTAAGCTAATTCCCAGACCAGGAGTGGAAGCAGTGTTTGTTGCCTCTAAGTTGAAATGGCAAGGATTGAGAGACATTATGAGAATATAAAATTTTCTTCCTCAGTAGCCATGGAGCTAACCAATGCACCAAACGGAACAGGAACATAGACCTTGTTACCTGTCAATGAGACACTTTTCCCTAGTGGTGCTGCCTCCAGTGTATGAGGAGGCTCTTGGCCCTCATATGACTGCTGAACTGGGGCAGGGGACTGATATGTAGGGACACTCCATTCCAGAAGAGTGGGATGGAAGGGATAGGGGGTAGAGGGTAGGAGGGTGGGACTGGGAAGGGTGAAAAGAGGACACTGTGATGGAGATGTAACCTGAAGTAATAAATATTTTCTTTGTTTTAAAGAGCCACAAAGCCTCAGCTGTGCAGGAGACCATGGTGTATTAATGGGTCATTGCCCTGACAGCTCTGGAAGCTGATTTCCAGTCTCACAAACCTAGAAAGCAACATACCCTATTCAACAAAGCAAATGTTAAGATTGCCAAGTTCTCCTGATCCAGACACTGAAGCTCTGAATGTGCAGACTGCTGTTATAATTAAGCTAGGGACACAGCGACCAGGTGCCTGTTTAAGATACTTGAATGTAGATACTGAATTCTTAGCTACAGGAAAACATTTTATTTAATCCATGGAAGTTTGGTTATGTCTGGATGGACATATTAGCTTAGTGTACTTTGACTATCTATCTGACTGTCCACCCTCGGAGATTTGGCTTAATGAGTCGATTGGTGATTGGTGAATGTTTCTGATTTGCTCCTTGTGACCAGGGCTGGAGAGTATGCCTCAGCTTTTGCTGTTCCTTCCTTTGCCTGTTGAGGGCTTGTGAGAGTGCTACTAGCAAACAAGCTTTTCCTATACTTGTGCCTTCAAGACTGTCAGCTTAAGGAAGGAGATGAGGCCTAGCTGCCCTGCAGAGCAGAGGGGGCCTCTTGGCACCTCCCTGGCAGCCTCTGGCTTATCACCAGCCAGAACCCAGGCACTCATTAGACTCTTGATGAAAAGTATTCCAAAGGAAGTGCTGGCAAATCATGCCACCATGCTGGCAGGAAATTAAAACTGCTCGGAGCAAGTGGAGCCAAGAGAGCTTTTACAGTGAGAGGAACATGAAGGGTGCAATCATCCGCTCTCACAGGCAGTCAGGATTCATGATGCAGCATCCGGATGCACATGGGGAGCACCTAGGCCATCTGCCCATCAACAGAGTCAGTTCACAGAGGGGACCAGAGGCATGGGGAGGGGAATTTGTGAACTAGGCTCTGTTATACCTGGGTAAATGCTGGGGTATGTGTTGGGAGAGTGTCTCCTAGGAGAAACAGAAATAATTAAAAAGATTTTGGTTTGGCTTTATTGTTCTTAATTTCTGGATCCAAATCTACAACAATAAAATTATTTTTAAAAAGGTTTCCCAACCCCTGCAGGGTCAGGAGGTCAAGGTCAAAGTTCAGAAGCTATGAATTTAGTGAGAGACAGTTGACAGGATACTTTAATGCCAAAGACACTGTCTTCATTGCTGGGCAGTTGCTATGAGGAGACAACACACACCACCAAGGCTACTTGGAAAGGAAAGCATTCAGTTGGGGGCTTGTTTAGAGTTTCAGAGGTTTGGTCCATGGTCACCATGGCAGGGAATGTGGCAGTGGTTAGACTGGCATGGCGCTGGTGCAGAAGCTGAGAGCTCACATCTGACTGGAAAGTTGTAGACACAAAGATAAAGGGGGACTGAACTGGCAGAGGCCAGTCAATCCTTGAAGCCCACCCCAAGTGCTACACCTCCACCAGGAGGCCACATCTGCTAATTTGAATCAAACACTTCCCCTAACCAGGGAATGAGCATTCAAACACAAGCCTATGGGGTCCATTCTCATTTACACTAACACAGGATCTTTCTTACGCTGTGGGGCTAAAAGGATGATGGAGAGAAAGAGACATTTGTGCTGTGCTATTGCAGAATATTTGATCTTATTGTGAATGCCAAAATTATAAGCTGTAAAACCTGTATCTAAATGTAGGATTGCTCAGCCTTTAATCTTAGAACTTCCTGTTTACTGTAAACAAAATGTTCTGATGTGGCTCACCTCTAAACATACACCTTTAATCCAAGATCTTTTTTTAAATATTTATTTATTACTTTTAGTTACGTCTCCATCACAGTGCCTTCTTTCCACCACTCCTATGTTCATGTTCCCTTGGGTGCATTCGTTGTAGTATAGTTATCCTGTACTACATGGCTAAAATCCTACTATAAGTGAATAGATGCCATGTGCATCCTTCTGGGTCTGGGTTAGCTCACTCAGGATGAGCTTCTCTAATTCCATCCATTTGGCTGCAAATTGCATGATTTCATTCTTTCTGATGGTTGAGTAGTATTCCAGTGTGTAAATGTACCACAGTTTGTTTTTTTTTTTTATCCATTCCTCGGTTGAGGGACATCTGGGTTGTTTCCAGTTTCTAGCTATTACAAATAAGGCTGCTATGAACATAGATGAGGTAACTTCCTTGTAATTTGGTGAAGAATCATTTGGATGTATACCCAGAAGTGGTATGGCAGGGACTTGAAATAGAGCTATTCCAAGTTTCTAAGATATTGCCAGACTGATTTCCATAGTGGTTATACAAGCTTGCACTCCCACCAGCAATGGATGGGAGTTCCCCTTTCTCCACACTCTTACCAGTATGTGCTGTCATTTGAGCTTTTGATCTTAGCCATCCTGACAGGTGTGAGATGGAATCTCAGAGTCGTCTTGAGTTGCATTTCTCTGATGATTAAGGATGCTGAGCATTTCTTCAAGTGTCTCTCAGCCATTAGGGATTCCTCCTTTGTGAGTTCTCTGTTTAGCACTGTTCCCCATTTTTTTTATTGGATTATTTGGTTTCTTAGCATTTAATTTCTTGAGTTCTTTATAAATTTTGGATATTAGCCCTCTGTCAGAGGAGGACTTGGTGAAGATTTTTTTTCCCAATGTATAGGTTGCCATTTTGTTCTAATGACAGTGTCCCTTGCCTTACAAAAGTTTTCAGTTTCATGAGGTCCCATTTATTGATAGTTGGTGTTAGAGCCTGAGCTGGGTGTTCTGTTCAGGAAGTTGTCAATTGTGCCAAGAGTTTGAGGGTTTTTCCCAACTTCTCTTCTAATAGAGTTAGTGTGTCCCACCTTATGTTAAGGTCTTTGATCCACTTGGATGTTAGTTTTGTACAAGGTGATAAGTATGGGTCTAATTTCATTCTTTTACATGTCAACATCCAGTTGGAACTGCATCATTTGTTGAAGATGTTATCCTTTTTCCATTGTGCAGTTTTGGCTTCTTTGTCAAAAATTAAGTGACCATATGTGTTTGGGTCCATTTGTTGGTCTTCAATTCGATTCCATTGATCCACTGGTCTGTTTCTATACCAGTACCATGCTGTTTTTATTACTGTTGTTCTGTAATATGGATTGAAATCTGGGATGGTGGTACCTCCAGATGTTTTGTTTTGGTTTTTTTGTTGTTTTTGTTTTTATTTTTATTTTTGTTTTTTGGGTTTTTTTTTTTTGTACAGGATTGATTTAGAGATTTTTATGGGGTTTTTTGTTGTTGTTGTTCCATATGAAGTTAAGAATTGTTTTTTCCAGATCTATAAAGAATTGTGGTGCTATTTTGATAGGAATTGCAATGAATCTGTATATTGCTTTTGGTAGGATGGCCATTTTTATTATGTTGATCCTACCTATCCATGAGCATGAGAGATCGTTCCATTTTCTGATGTCCTCTTCAAATTCTTTCTTCAAGGACTTGAAGTTCTTGTCATACAGGTCTTTCACTTGCTTGGTTAGAGTTATGCCCAGGCATTTTATATTGTTTGTGGCTATTGTGATGGGTGTTTTTCCCTAATTTTTTTCTCAGCCCATTTATTTTTTATATAAAGAAGGGCTTCTGATTTTTTTAATTAATTTGGTATCCAGCTTCCTTGCTGAAGGTGTTTATCAGCTGTAAGAGTTCTCTGGTGGAATTTTTGTGGTCACTTTTGTATACTATCACATCATCTGCAAATAGGGATAATTTGATTTCTTCATTTCCAATTTGTTTCCCCTTGATCTCTTTTAGCTTTCTTATTGCTCTAGCAAGAACTTCAAGCACTTTGTTGAAGAGATATGGTGAAAGTGGACATCCTTTTCTTGTCCCTGAGTTTAGAGGAAATGCTTCAAATTTCTCTCCATTTAATTTGATGTTGGCTACAGGCCTGCTGTATATTGCCTTTATTATTTCTAGGTATGGTCCTTGTATGCCCGTTCTATCCAGGACTTTCAGCATGAAGGAGTGTTAGATTTTGTCAAATGCTTTTACAGCATCTAGTGAGATGATCATGTGGTTTTTTTCTTTAAGCTTGTTTAAATGGTGAATTATGTTGTTGGATTTTCATATGTTGAACCATCCATCCATTCCTGGGATGAAGCCTACTCGATCATGGTGTATGATACTTTTGATGTGTTCTTGGATTCGATTTGTCAGTATTGTATTAAGTATTTTTGCATCTATGTTCATGAGGGAAAATGGTCTGAAGTTCTCTTTCTTTGTTGGATCTTTGCGTGGTTTAGGAATCAGGGTGATTGTGGCCTCATAGAATGAGTTTGACAGTGTTCCTCCTGATTCTATTTTGTGGAAGAGTTTGAAGAGTAATGGTGTTAGCTCCTCTTTGAAGGTCTGGTAGAATTCTGTGCTGAAACCATCTGGCCTTGGGCTTTTTTTGGTTGGGAGATTTTTAATGACTGTTTCTATTTCCTTAGGGGTTATAGGGCTGTTTAATCTGTTAACCTGATCTTGATTTCACTTTGGAAGGTGGAATCTATCAAGAAAATTGTCCATTTTGCTTAGGTTTTCAAATTTGGAGGAGTATAGATTTTTAAAGTAGGACCTAAAGATTCTCTGGATTTCCTCAATGTCTGTGGTTATTTCTCCCTTTTCATTTCTGATTTTGTTGATTTGGGTTTTTTTTCCTCTGCTTTTTAGTTAATTTGGCTAAGGGTTTGTCTATTTTGTTGATTTTCTCAAAGAACCAACTCTTGGTTTCATTGATTCTTTGTATTGTTCTTTCTGTTTCTAAGTTGTTGATTTCATCCCTAAATTTGATGATTTTGTGCCTTCTGCTCCCCACTGCCTGGGTCTGAGCAGCGGTGCTCCTAGTGCGCTGGGCTCTGCCGTGCTGCTCCCCAGCTAGGTTCCCAGCTGGCTTCTGTACTGCACTGAGTCCTGCAGCCATTCCCTGCTGCCTGGGATCCCTGCCATGCTATGCAGTAGCCCATGGTAGGTCTGTTTACCTGAGTGTCTGAGGGTCCCAGGAGGGACCCCCAAACTCCCTGGGTTTGCCTGGTGTGACCCTGCAGGTTCATGCTTCTCAGGATGTTGCTCAACTTGTTTATATTTCTGTGATGTTTTAGCTTCCCCCCTCCCCCAGCTCAAAATGTGTCTCTGCCGACTGCTGCCATCTTGGATCTCCAATCTAATCCAAGATCTTTGTGTTTATTGAAAACAAGAACTTACGGTGTGGCTCAGCTCAAGCACACACTTTTAATCAAACAGATTTCTGCACACAGGATTAAAAGTCACCCTAGATTAAGAGGTGGGGCAAGAAACCATTTGACAAAGATTAAACAGAACGGAGGGACATTGAGCTGAGGGTGTTTAAGACAGTGTGGAGAAATAGAATCAGCTGTTTAGTTTTGGGCTTTCAGCTTTTAGCTTTGAGAACTTTTGAGTTTTGGAGAAGTAGGAATGTTGGCTGAGTGCTTGCTCTGCCTCTCTGAGCTATTAGGTTTTCAACCCAGCATCTGGCCCCTGAGTCTTCATTGGTAAAATCAAACGACTGGGATATTTTAGGTTTTTTAAACAACATTTTTAAACACCCTGAGACTGAAAGGATTATGGAGAAGGATGGACACGTGTGCTGGGCACTGTCCTGCAGTTTGGAAGCTGCATCTTTGGCACGGGACCATGCGAAGGAAGAAAATGCCCCAGGGACTCCTGAGGATGGGTGCCTGGACTGTGAGCAGGCTGCCGTGCAGAGCAAAGAAGAATGAAGCTTACTGTTAGACACTTTTAAGAGAAAAGTTTGTCCCATTTTACCCAACTGAGCCACTGACCCAGAATGGTTCTTAAGTGTGCAGAAAGGTGGCAGAAGTCGGGTCACAGGAGTATGAAGGGACTCGGCTACCTTGCTGCTTCACACATGTGGCAGAAGTTGGGTCACAGGAGTATGAAGGGACTCGACTACCTTGCTGCTTCACACGTGCCTCCTTTAGTTTGTGAGCAGATCAGTCATGTCACGCCTGTTCCCAACTCAAACTTCAGCTTTGTGTGTTATCCCTTCCTATTGGACTCTCACAAGAAATTTTTCTGTTGGCTAGCATCATTCAGGCTTTGAAGTCTTATTCTGGTCACACAAAATCCAAGCAAATGACTAATAATACCTATGCCTGGACCCCTCCATTTCTACATGCTCTGCATCCACAGTTTGGGAAAACAGAAAACATTATTTACGAACAGAAAACTAAGGACAATTTTTTTAAAAGTAGATGCTAGTTGTTAACTTCTGGAGAGCTAATATAGATTTTCTTGCAAATTTCATTATTTGTATGCAAGTTTTTTTCCCTTAAGGAACCTGGTGCTAGAATGTTCCCTTTGGGATAATGTCCAGTGTTAGTGAATCTGTCAACTTCTCCATGCTGTGTTCTTTCTTTTTTTTTTTTATTAAATACTTTTTTTTTCTTCAAGTTACATCTCAGTCACAAACCCTTCCCTATTCCCCCTTCCTGTCCCACCCTTCCACCCTCTTCCCCCCAACAGCTTCCCCTTTCAGTCCAACAAATGGTTCCTTCTCTTATAACAGTATATACTACACAAAACAACAGAAATAAATATGCCACATTTATGAGAGTTAAATGGCCCAGTATACTTTCCCAATGTCCAGTTCATACATATTTGGCCCCTGACTTTAACATTCTACCATCTAACCATCTCCATGAGTTTAAAGTTCTATAACTAACTCAGCTTTCATACTAACTTGCATCACTATTATAAACATCTTCTTAGATCCAGAACACCCTCTTGATTCCTAAACAACTCAAAATTTAACTATGAGACTCTAGCTGTCTATTCTTCAACCACATCAGAGACCTGAGAGGGATAAATATATCTGATTATATAGGAAGTGCAGGGCCTGCAGCTTCCAAAACTAAGAAATGACATACCAGTGACTGCCTGGACAATTCCCATTTTCTCTCCATACATTCCAGCATGAGTCTTCAGACTTTTGGTCCTGTTTCTCTGACAGACATTTATTGTAGAGCAGGGATTATGAAGGACTTACCTACCCTGTCTTGGCAGAGCTAGGCTGTCGACTTCCCTGCTACCAAGTTTTGTCCTTTTTGAACAGCAGTCTGTCTGCAGTTGAAGCAAGGAGTTTTTTCATGCCAAGAGATAGGCTTGCCACTAATTCAACCATCTCACACTGGAGATTCTTCGATGCTTATCTTCTACTTGGAGTAGAATAGGGGGTGCTGTCAGGAGCTGATATGTCTCGATATCAAAAAAATCTTAATTTAAGACAACATCTTTGATTGCCATATTCTGCAGATCTCTTGGGGTTTTTGAAGATGCCCTATCTATCTCTTGTATTTAGATAAGCAAATATTGCTTGTCTCTTAAGAACTTGATTACTGGGTAGTTTAGAGAATATCTGTGATAGACTGTCATAGTAGCTAACAAAGTGACATGCTTGCATGACTAGGAGTTTATTTTTCTTAACTATCCTAAACAGTTTAAGACGGTTGGTATCAAGAGGCCAGAGCTTCACATTACAGTTTTAAGTATCTCTAGGTACAATACCATTAGGAAGCGTTACCTTTAATTTTGTATCAATATATAAAGATCTATTCAAATGTGGCTAAATATACTCTTAATTTTGTATCAATATACAAAGATCAATGCCTATGTAGCCCAATACAATCTTAATATTACGTCAATATACAAGGGTCAATACCATTGTGGCAAACTATAATCTTAATTTTGTATCAATATACAAAGATCAATACCAATGTAGTCCAATACAATCTTATTTTTGCACAATCAACAATGGTCAATACCACTTTAGCAAAATATACTACTAATTTTGTATCAATATACAAAGGTATAAGGGCATATTCAATAATCTGTCCCTTCTTCTTGGTCCTTCCTGTGCTATGTCTATGTCTCATTTTTCTCAAGTCTGTGCACTCCTACATAGGAGAGAAAGAAGGATACAGAAAAGGGAAAGAAGGAAGTCCCTGGGTCTAACCTCCAAAACCCATTAAACAGGACCATTTAACAGCTTTAATCTCTTCCCCTAAATAACAGAGTTTTCAGTTATCCTTCAAATAACCAAAAGGGGGGCCAGAGAAACACCCTCCCCACCCTCTGGGCATGGGACATCACTCTCTTAAAATGACTTCCTGCTGATTTGGGTCATAGTAAACCTGTTTGGGGTCCGAACCAAAATGGAAAAATGGTTAAAAATGTTAGTACAATCCTTTTATGTTAAGTCCTTCTGTTCTCAGCTGTTTAGATGTCCTAAGGAGTTTGTAGGCAGAAGCTGATCTTCCAGACTTTACTGAGGTTCTGGCTGGGGCATTGTGTAGAGCTGAACAGTCTTAGAAATACTGAGTTGCTGTGGTTGTAGACTTTTGATGGAAACAGCTATTGAGGGAGTCTGTCAGGCTGAATCATCTGGGTCACTCGTCTTCTTTGGTGTCTGATTCTGATTTCTGCTGAGGTTTCCGTTGTCCAGTTGTCCCTGGGTTCCTTGAATGGATGCTATGATTCTCCTGGAAAGATAAGAACAGAGCCCTGCCCTAATCCTAACTCTGGGACAATTACCTTCTTTTTTTGGGGGGGAGGGGTTAGGTAATATTTCTACTGAAGCAAATTTGGTTTTTTGACAATATATAAAGTGTTATATTTCAATCTGGGTTAAAGAAGAAATTATTTTGTTATTTTGGAGCTAAACCAGCTTTAGTGTATATATTTTGAGATCTCAAAGGACAATTTGTTTGTATTGAGTAGGCCTTTTGTAAGTAGCTTTTAAACTTAGGTCCTTCCAAATCCTATGTGTGTGTCTCTGCATTCTAATTATTGGGATCAAAGACCTGTGGTTCCCATCTGAAGGGATTAAAGATGTGTTCCACCACTCCTGGATCGAAGTTTTTCTCTATTTAGAGTTTGTTTTGTATCAGGCTGACCTTGAACTCTGAGATCTGCCTGTTTCTGTCTCTAGTGTGTTGGGATTAAGGGTGTACTCTTCTTGAATGATGGGATTAAGGATGTGCACCCTCACCACCCTGTTCCGTGTAACTCTAGAATTTATAAGACCATTAACTCTACGGTGCTCCTCCATCTCTGCTGAAGTTAAAGGCATGGGTTAACACCACATTTCTCATGTATTTTACTTTAGCTCTACGTTTTTTCGACACTTGAAGGTTTATAAAACCAGGTTGAACTGCTGTATCCTTTATTTTATTTACAGTGTTTTAACATTGTTACCTGCTTTTTTTTTAATTAATGAATTTATTTGTTTGTTGCTTCAGGTTACATCCTTATCATATTATCCTCTTTTCCTGCTTCCCAGCCCCACCCTCCCATGCTCTACCCCCTGACCCTTCCATCTTGATCCTCTGGGGTGGAGTGTCCCTGCATAACAGTCTCTCACCACAGATCAGGAGTCATATGAGGGCTAAGAGCCTCTTCATACATCGGGGGCCTACGAGGCAGTCCTGCCAGTGAAAGGTGTCTCCTTGCTACGGGGTGACAACTAAAAAAAGACCAACAAACAAACAAACCCGCAAAAACAAAGAACAACAACAAAAAAGAGAGGAAAAAGAAAAAAGAAAAAAAAGTCTATGACCATGTTCCTTTTGGTGTGTTGGTTGTAGAAAAGATATCCTGTACGATATAGCTAAAATCCTACTATAAGTGAATAGATGCCATGTGCATCCTTCTGAGTCTGGGTTAGCTCACTCAGGATGAGCTTCTCTAGTTCCATCCATTTGGTTGCAAATTTCATGATTTCATTGTTTCTGATAGCTGAGTAACATTCCATTGCATAGATGTACCACAGTTTTGTAATCCATTCTTCAGTTGAGGGACATCTGGGTTGTTTCCAATTTCTAGCTATTACAAATAAGGCTGCTATGAACATAGATGAGGAGACTTCCCTATGTCTCCGTGAGAGGTCCTTTGGGTGTATACCCAGAAGTGGTATGGCTGGGTCCTGAGGCAAAGTTATTCCAGGATTTCTAAGATATTGCAAGACAGACCTCCATAGTGATTGCCCAAGCCTGCACTCCTACCAGCAATGGAATAGGGTTCCCCTTTCTCCACACCCTTGCCAGCATGTGCTGTCATTTGAGCTTTTGATCTTAGCCATTCTGACAGGTGTGAGATGGAATCTCAGGGTCGTCTTGAGTTGTATTTCTCTGATGATTAAGGATGTTGAGCATTTCTTCAGGTGTCTCTCAGCCATTAGGGATTCCTCCTTTGTGAATTCTCTATTTAGCTCCATCTCCCATTTTTTGATTGGATTATTTGGTTTCTTGGCATTTAGTTTCTTGAGTTCTTTGTAGATTTTGGATAATAGCCCTCTATCAGATGTGGGGTTGGTGAAGATTTTCTCCCAGTCTGTTGGTTGCCATTTTGTTCGAATGACAGTGTCTTTTGCCTTACAGAAGCTTTTCAGTTTCCTGAGGTCCCATTTATTGATTGTTGATCTCAGGTCCTGAGTTGTTGGTGTTCTGTTCAGGAAGTTGTCACCTGTGCCAATGAGTTCTAGGGCTTCTCCTACTTTTTCTTCTAGTATATTTAGTGTGGCCGGCCTTATGTTAAGGGATTTGATCCACTTGGATTTAAGTTTTGTACAAGGTGATAGGTATGGGTCTAATTTCATTCTTTTGCAAGTGGACATCCAGTTGGACCAGCAACATTTGTTGAAGATGTTGTCCTTCTTCCATTGTGCGGTTTTGGCTTCTCTGTCAAAGATTAGTTGGCCATAGGTGTGTGGGACCATGTTTGGGTCTTCAATTCGATTCCATTGATCCACTGGTCTGTTTCTATACCAGTACCATGCTGTTTTTATTACTATTGCTCTGTAGTACAGCTTGAAATCTGGGATGGTGATGCCTCCAGATGCTTTTTTATTGTATAGGATTGATTTAGCTATTCTGGGCTTTTTTTTTTTTTTTTTGTTCCATATGAAGTTGAGAATAGCTTTTTCCAGGTCTGTAAAGAATTGAGTTGGTATTTTCATAGGAATTGCATTGATTCTGTATATTGCTTTTGGTAAGATGGTCATTTTTATTATGTTGATCCTACCTATCCATGAGCAAGGTAAATCTTTCCTTCTTCTGATATCTTCTTCAATTTCTTTCTTCAGGGACTTAAAGTTCTTATCATAGATGTCTTTCACTTGCTTGGTTAGAGTTACTCCCAGGTATTTTATATTATTTGTGGCTATTGTGAAGGGGGTTGTTTCCCTTATTTCTTTTTCGGTACATTTGTTTGTCGTATAAAGAAGTGCTTCTGATTATTTGAGTTAATTTTGTATCCAGCCACCTTGCTGAAGTTGTTTATCAGCTGTAAGAGTTCTTTGGTGGAGTTTTTGGGGTCGCTTATGTATACTAACATATCATCTGCAAATAGGGATAATTTTCCTTCTTCATTTCCAATATTTATCCCTTTGATCTCCTTTAGTTGTCTTATTGCTCTGGCAAGGACTTCAAGTACTATATTGAAGAGATATGGTGAAAGTGGACATCCTTGTCTTGCCCCTGAGTTTAGAGGAAATGCTTCAAGCTTCTCTCCATTTAATTTGATGTTGGCAACTGGCTTGCTGTATATTGCCTTTATTATTTCTAGGTATGGCCCTTGTATGCCCATTCTCTCCAGAACTTTTAGCATGAAGGGGTGTTGGATTTTGTCAAATGCTTTTTCTGCATCTAGCAAGATTATCATGTGGTTTTTTTTCTTTCATCTTTTTTATATGGTGAATTACATTGATAGACTTTCGTATATTGAACCATCCCTGCATTCCTGGGATGAAGCCTACTTGATCATGATGTATGATACTTTTGATGTGTTCTTGAATTCGGTTTGCTAGTATTTTATTAAGTATTTTTGCATCTATGTTCATGAGGGAGATTGGTCTGAAGTTCTCTTTCTTTGTTGGGTCTTTGTGTGGTTTAGGAATCAGAATGACAGTGGCCACATAGAATGAGTTTGGCAGTGTTCTTTCTGTTTCTATGTGGTGGAAGAGTTTGAAGAATAATGGTGTTAGTTCTTCTTTGAAAGTACGGTAGAATTCCATGCTAAAGCCATCTGGCCCTGGGCTTTTTTTTGGTTGAGAGATTATTAATGACTGTTTCTGTTTCCTTGGGTGTTATTGGGCTGTTTAAGCTGTTAATCTGATTTTGATTTAGTTTTGGTAGGTGGAATTTATCGAGGAAATTGTCCATTTCACTTAGGTTTTCAAATTTGGTGGAATATAGATTTTTAAAGTAGAACCCAAATATTTTCTGGATCTCCTCAATGTCTGTTGTTATTTCTCCCTTTTCGTTTCTGATTTTGTTGATTTGGGTTCTTTCCCTTTGCCTTTTAGTTAATTTGGCTAGGGGTCTGTCTATTTTGTTGGTTTTTCTCGAAGAACCAACTCTTGGTTTCATTGATTCTTTGTATAGTTCTTTTTGATTCTAAGTTGTTGATTTCAGCTCTAAGTTTGATGATTTCCTGCCTTCTCCTCTTGGGAGTGTTTGTTTCTTTTTTTTTTCCAATTCACCCAGCTTAGCTGTTAATTCACTAATATGAGCTGTCACAATTTTCTTTTTGAAAGCACTTAGTGCTATGAACTTTCCTTGTAGCACAGCTTTCATTGTATCCCATAGGTTTGGGTGAGTTTTATCTTCATTGTCGTTGGATTTTAAGAAGTCTTTGATTTCCTTCTTTATTTCTTCCCTGACCCAGTGGTCATCCAGTAAGGAGCTGTTCAATTTCCATGTGTGTGTAGGCTTTCTGTTGATTCTTTTGCTGTTGAAGACCAGCTTTATTCCGTGGTGGTCTGATAAGATTCAACGTGTTTTTTCTATTTTCTTGTATCTATTGAGACTATCTTTGTGTCCAACTATGTTGTCGATTTTGGAGAAGGTTCCATGAGGTGCTGAGAAAAAGGTGTAATCCTTTGTGTTTGGGTGAAACGTTTTGTAGATACCTATTAGGTCCATTTGTTTCATGATCTCTGTTAGACTCAATATTTCCCTGTTTGGCCTCAGTCTTGATAATCTGCCCATTGTTGTGAGTGGGGTGTTGAAGTCTCGCACTACTAATGTGTTGTGATCGGCGTGCGCTTAAGTTTTAGAAGTGTTTCTTTTACGAAAGTAGGTGCCTTTGTATTTTGGGCATAGATGTTCAGTATTGAGATTTCCTCTTGATGAATATTCCCTTTAATGAATATATAATGCCCTTCTTTGTCTTTTTTCATTAACTTCAGTTGGAAGTCTGTTTTGTTTGATATTAGGATGGCTACTCCAGCTTGCTTCCTGGGTCCATTTGCTTAGAAAACCTTTTCCCAGCCCTTTACTCTGAGGTAGTGTCTATCTTTGGTAGTGAGATGTGTTTCTTGTATGCAGCAAAAGGATGGGTCTTGCTTGCGGATCCACTCTGTAAACCTGTGTCTTTTTATTGGGGAGTTGAGTCCATTGATGTTGATGGATATTAGTGACCTGGGGTTGTTATTTTCCATTAGTTTGGTATAGGTGATGGTCCTGTGCCTCTTTTGGTTTAGTTGCTGATGGGTTTTCTATTCCCTTTGTTTTCTTGGGTGCAGTTTTCTTCTCTGGGTTGGGATTTTCCTTCTAGGATTTTCTGTAGGGCTGGGTTTGTGGGTAGATATTGTTTAAATTTGATTTTGCATGGAATATCTTGTTTTCTCCATCTATGTTGATAGAGAGTTTTGCTGGGTATAGTAGTCTGGCTGGACACCTATGTTCTCAGGACTTTTAGGATATCTGTCCAGGCCCTTCTAGCTTTTAAAGTTTCTGAGGAGAAGTCAGGTGTAATTCTGATGGGTCTGACATTGTATGTGACTTGACCTTTTTCTCTTACAGCTTTTAGTATTCTTTCTTTGTTCTGTACATTTGGTGTTTCAATTATTATGTGGTGAGAGGAGTTTCTTTTCTGATCTAATCTGTTCGGTGTTCTGTAAGCCTCTTGGATTATTATTGGCATCTCTTTTTTCAGGTTTGGGAAGTTTTCCTCTATGATTTTGTTGAAGATATTTCCTGGACCTTGGAGTCGGGAGTCTTCTCTTTCCTCTATGCCTATAATTCTTAGGTTCCGTCTTTTCATTGGGTCCTTGATTTCTTGGATGTTGTGGGTGAGAGATTTTTTAGCCTTCTCATTTTCTTTTGATATTGTACTGATTTCTTCTATCAAATCTTCCATGCCTGAGATCCTGTCTTCCATCTCATGCATCCTATGTTTGATACTCACATCCGTAGTTCCTGTTCTCTTCCCTTGATTCTCCACTTCCTCTTTTAACTCTGAATGTGTTTTCTTTATTGTTTCTATTTCTATTTTCATGTCTTGTATGGTATTGTTCATTTTGTACATTTCCTTCTCCAGCTTGCTTGTTTTTGTCTAAAAATCTTTCATTGCTTTGTCCTTTTCCTGTTCAAGCTCTGTCACTTTGGCTTGGAGTTCTTTAATGGTGTTGTTCGTTGTTTTGACTTGTAAAATTGTGGCTTCTTTGAATTCCTTCATAGATTTAAGTTCTTCTTGAAGGGACTCTATCACTTTCCATGATGCAGAATTGTCATCGTTTTCATGTGTTTCTGTTGGTGTGAGGTCATCCGAATTGGATGAGCTAGGATAATTCTGCGTTGTTGGAGTCATATTTCCTTGATTTCTATTCTTTCTTGGACCTTTGGCCATATGGATGTGTTTAGCTGTCTGTTCTCATCGTTTTCTGTGCTTGGATCCACAGGGGATGCTTTGGTGTAGGAGTCGAATTGCTTGGCTATTTGTCATTGCTTACAGGGGGATCTCAGGTCACTGTGGTTTTAATCACCTGAAGCACTGTGAGCTGGTGCAGCCTATTCCCAGGTAGTGAGTAATGATCCGAAATTGTTTCACTACTCCCAATTCAGACTTCTCTATGTTGCACACTGAGTGATCAGCCTGTAATGGTTCTGATGGTATGGACCTGTTTGCCCAGGCACAGATTCTGTGGGCTTTGTTTGTCGCCACAGAGGCTGACCGGGCCCGGATCCACACTTAATATGTCTGGGTTTTCCAGAATACAGCTATGGTCCCCTGGCTTCTGGTTTCCCACTAGGCTTCTCCGCCACAGGCCTGGCCCATGAGCCCCGCCCGCCTGTTCCGGCTTCCCTCCCTGTCTGCTCAGCCGTGGGTGTGCAGAGCTTCAGCCCCACCCACCGCCTGTGCCAGCTTCCCTCCCTAGCTGCTCTGCCGTGGGTGCGTGGAGCTTCAGCCCCGCCTGCCTGTGCCTGCTTCCCACCCTGATTGCTCTGCCTGCTGGCTTCCTGCTCTCTCGAATCCTCCGCGGCTCAAGCAGCTGCGGACCACCTGCCATGCACCCTGTTTCTTCCTTGTTAAGACTTCAACTATCCTGCAAAGTTTCCTAATTAGCTATAAGGTCCTCCTGAGGTGTGGGGAGCCCAGTAGGCTAGTGGGCGATCACCATGTGGCCTCTGATTCTGCCTGCTGTGTATTGGGGTCGATCTTACCAGGCGCCTCTCCAAATGGGAGTTCCCAATTCCCGGATTTAGTGGCTTCTGTGTCTGAGAGAGATGGGGGGAGAGCCTTGCCCTGGGACTTTTAACATTCCCTTGGGAACTGTGAGTGTTCCCGGAGGGTCTAGCCCCTCCAGTTTTTGCACAGTGTCCAATAACTCTGTGCTTTTTATGGCTCTTTTCTCCCACGTTCAAAATGTGTCAGTGCGGGTTGCCACCATCTTGGCCCCTCCATGCTGTGTTCTTACACACACCTTTTACTAGGCTCTCTTAAAGGGAAAATTTCATAAATGAATCCCATGACAGGTACTCTACATGTAAACTGGTGTGTGCAAAGCCAGTGCTAAATTTCAGCTTTCTGTGATAGGAAAACATTTACATTTTGCAGTTTCCAAAGTTGGACATTTTTACAGTGGGTTCAGTTGCATTTCACAAGGTTCTAGGCAAGATTTTTAAAGTCGACTGTTTTCCTCTTTTACAAATTAGCTTCAGTAGATTATTTTTATAGTGAAAGCATACAGTACTGTCAAGGTTTAATTCTATTGAAAATCAATGGTTTTCTCTGAGAAGCATTTAACATTTTTCATCTTTTGAAAAAATGAGTGTTGGCATAGTTAATAAGCCCAGGATGCTATTGGTGGTGGTTTAAAACTGAGATGTGTCTCTCAACCTTGTGACATTCTGGGACTTGGTAACAAGGCTGAGGGAGCAGCCTCCCAGCCTCTTACCCCTCAGAGCCCTCGGCATGCAACTGGCAGCTGAGAGAGTAACAGCTAGCTTCCTGTGTCTTAAAGCATAGACATGGTAGTGGCATTCCCCTGTGTTCCTAGTGAATATGTCACAAAGCCACATTAAATGGAAGATGGATAGAGAACTACCCCAGGGTAGCAGCCATTCCCGATGACAGAGTCACTATGAAGGAGAAATAGAAATATCTATATGTAACCTGCTGTTGCCACCACAGAAACCTGTGTTGGTATCTCAGTGCCATATTACTGAGATTGCCAACCACGTGCCATGTGCAGCCACAGCATGTGCCCCTTTCTCTCAGTTACTGTATGTGTCTCTCAGACATTTGACCATGTCACAAACATATACACTCATGTGGTTTCATGTCTGGTCACTTGGAAGTTTACACTCATTGCAAAATTAATTCCTATAATTATTTGCCCAAATACCTTGTAATTATTTGTCTAAATACTTTTTAATACTCTTACAAGTAGAAGCTTAGTCACATGTCTATGGTATAACCACTACCCATTAGAGTATATTAAGAGATTCTCAGAAGGTAATTTGAATGAATGAAGTGCTAGGTCTGTATTGTAATACATCATCTCCTTGTGTAACCTATGTTACAAATTTTATCCAGTAGGTTTTTATCTGCGTTAGGCATGGGGGAGGTGGGCTGGGGTTTGCTGAATAAATCAAAATAAAATTAAAGTTCATTCCTTTTGTCTTTTCATGAAGGACATGATGTCATCGGCACACTACTGAAGCACTGTAAGAAACTGCAGGAAGAGCTTCCATGTAATGAATATTCCCAGCCTGGAGGAGGTACTGTCTTTGCTATTTTGTTTTCATTCCTATACAATATTGAGTCCAATGGTAAATGTGTCTTGCTGTTTCCATTCCTCTGGGATGAGGAAGGAGGGTACAGCCAAGTGAGGAGACTCATTTCTGGAAAGTTTTTATCTGGGTGAGGCTACACAAAGAATAGCCACCACCATCAATCTGTCGTTCCTTCAAGGGCATGGGGCTTAGACAAGACTAAGAAGGCAGGGAAAGCAGAGAGCAGCTCTTTCCCATGCTATAATTTATTAAGATGAGGAAAGAGTACCCATAGCCATATACAAATTGCATCTACTGGAGACTTCTGAAACAGAAGTAGAATCTTTTTATGCAGATTTTAAACAAATGTGCACAGTACAGCTTCCTACCCAGAAGGAGATTTGAACCTTAAGCTAGTTTTCTTCGATATCACCTTCTGCTTCATTTTTATCATGCTGAACTTTAAGGAGAAAGAAATATTGCTGCCTTCAACTCTGCTCTGTAACTTGATTTCTAGATGGCTTCTACATGTCTGGTCCATCCCCCTTGGGGAAGATTAAAAGCATGAAAAAAAGGCCCTTGTTAACCGGATGGTGGTTGTTTTATTGCTGAGGGTGATTACTGCCTAAATATGACAGCAGTGTGTATTGTTTTGTTGTGAGTGTTGACTACTTCACTGGTATAAGCAATACTACATGGAGACCTTTCTTCTCAGAATTAGCCTTGCCTTTATGCCCTTTAGTCCACAGTTATAACAACTGTGGAACATTGATGAGTATTGAAGAAAGCTCGAACTCACATAGTACTATTTATATATTTATATTTTGAAAAAGATATTAATTACAGATACTACTATTTTTAGAGTTGAAAATGGATTTGCTTTAGAAAATATTCAAATCAATAAATTATTATTTTAAGGTAATAAAACCCCTCAAATTATCAATAAAATTTAAAAATCTCTCAAATAAGTGACACTGGGGTATTTTTGAATGCATACTGAACATTAAAATTAATATCACGAAACCAAGAAACTCAAATACACAATTCCATGACAAATGACTATTTAATCACTTGGGATTTATTTTAAAAAGTACTTTTTAGTGTAAGATATGTCCTTATATTGATTCCTATGCTCATTTCTTGCCATTTAATGGGCATCCCCTAAAGGCCTGGTTTATCAATAGATATTTGGCTACCTTATTGATGTAGGGATTGACTCGGTTTCTCAGGCTATGGGACAAGCAGTTCTGGGGGATAGCTGTGTCTCCAGCCTCATTACCTGAAGATCACATGAGCAATGAGTTTAACCCTGATCACAGTGATTGAGACACTGAGACAGAAAACCATCTTTCTGGCAATTCAGGCCTAGGGACCACATTCGCATCTCCAAGTGATCGGTTATAGTTGGGATGAAGTGGTTGCAGAGAAGCATCTTTGGTTGAACATACCCACTGTGTATTCATAGCCATGCGTGGTGCCCATCCCAATCCCAAAACAAAAGGCTATTACTGTTTGCAGAGAAGGCCGATGTTCTCCTTCTAAGGGCTGGTTTGCCCTCCCGTTTCCATCTTCAGCTGTCTGAAATTGAGTTCCATGAGATTATTGGCTCAGGTAAGTGATGAAACCAGAGCCCTGCTCCAGTTTAACAATCTTACTGACTGATCAAACTTACTGACTGTAGTAAGCATTTATCAACTTCTCTTAAATAATTTTAGGTTCTTCTGGGAAAGTCTATAAAGGGTGATGCAGGAATAAAATAGTAGAGATCAAACGGTAAGCAAGCAGATGAAGGAAATCTGCATTGTGGGTTGGGAAGAGCAGTGGCCAGACTCCTGAAAACTGATGTTGACAAGAACGTGCCCTCCCTTCTGTCCTAGATACCTAGCCAACACCTACTGCTCTAGGTCCAACATGGATGTTTTGCCGAGAGGTGTCCATCCTCTGCCAACTCAACCACCCCTGCGTGGTTCAGTTTGTGGGTGCCTGCCTGGATGACCCAGCCAGTTTGCCATCGTCACACAGTACATATCGGGCGGCTCCCTGTTCTCCATCCTTCATGAGCAGAAGAGGTAGGGGCTTCAGTCCACATTCGCCTTGGACTCAGCGTGAGAATCAGTTTTGTCATCTTCCTGGGGCTGTCCATCGGGGAATCTTTGCCTTCTGACACCTCTAACTGCTAATGAGTGTGGCATTTTAAACATGGCTGATGACTAAGTACTGTATTTCAAGAAATGAAATATTTAATTTAGCAGGAAGTCAAAGGTAAAAAGTTTGGGGAATGTAAAGCCAACTGAAGCTTATACATAGAATAACCTTGACACTCCAACAAAGTGTTGCATGTAAGCTCAGAATACAGTAAGCATCAAGAGTCACAGTATTAATAAGAGAAAGTTTTTAAAAAGAATGTTTGTGTTCATGTTAGACTTGAGCTCATATTCTCAATCTCTGCAGATAGTAACTAGGAACTGGATCTACTTAGTGACTCCAGAGCATTCCATTCTGTGTTATCATGAATTTTTGTATGACACAAATAATTCAAGCATTATATTTTTAAACAAAACACTTTATATATATGAATTGACATTTAGTTAAGCAATTCCAAACTATGAAAAGCTGTATTCCAGACTCAATTTTTAGCTCCATGTTCAATGAATAAAAAACTAGATAGAATTACACAATAACAATCATGTGCTGTTTTCTTTTGAGAGACATGTGAGTTTTGACTTCAACCACTTCATCTCCTTTCAATCTATTTTCTATACTAGAATTCTTGACTGGAAGTCTAAATTAATTATTGCAGTAGATGTGGCCAAGGGTATGGAGTACCTTCACAGCTTGACACAGCCAATCATACATCGCGACTTGAACAGGTACTTGCCTTTCCTCAATGACGAACTTATAACTCTGGAGCTCACACGGAGCTCAACATGACACTTTGGGGACATCTTTTAGGTTTATCTCAGGCCAGAGTTTTCTGTGTGCACCGTGGAAAGGGAACAGGCAATGGTAATTATCTCACAGAAAGGTAAAGCTGCGTTGTTGCCTCTCAGAGACCATCTAAATCTATGGAAATGTCCAGAAAGACAGTGCTGTGTGTAAAATGCAGGTCTTATAAATGTTTCCATCAAGCTGGACTGTTGCTTACAGAAGATGCTTTTTTGCCTTGCTGATATAACAAATACTCTAGGCTGCCAATCACACAGAAACCCAGCACCTGTAGTTATCACAGTACTCAGGACTTGATAATGATAATTAAATTTGTTACAGATTTGTTACTTAATACACCTCAGTTTCTACTATTACTTTACAATTTTGTCATTTGATTCACAAAGAAGTAGTTATTGTAAAACAATACAGCACATTGTGCTGCTGGTGCCTCTTATGTTTTGTCTCAACTGCATCTCTTGGTGGCATCATCAGGCTACATGTATGCTCTAACCAATACCACCTAGATTTTTGCAAGTACACACACTGTGACAAAATCTTGTAAACTCGTTGGCAGCAAGTGCCTGCTGTTAGGGCAAGCATGCGACTGGGGTTCTCAGGCTACTTGTTGGGCACTGAGTGACCTCACTGGCTCTGAAGGATGTCCTCATGTCTCATACAAAGCCAGGGATTAGAGGGTCTTGGCTGACATGCACTTTTTTGCTGCCATTTTAATATTTTTGTACCAATAAATTCAGCCAAACCACAGCAGGATACTCACCTAGTTTCCATGCAAATGCCTTTCATGTTGAATAGAGCACGAAACAAATACAGAATCAAAGTTCTGCACAGCACTGGGACCCCAAGACATTTCAAATGCTTTTCTTAAGCAGTGGAAATGTTCCCTGAGTTACATCTTAACACCAAGGCCAGTATGTAAAATAGAGCAGTTTTGTCTGGAGGCTAAATGTTGGAGTGGAAAACTCCCTGCACTTACCTGATTCCCACTGCCAAGGACTGAGAACTAAGGCCACTTTTGTGTAAACCCAGCCTGCTGTGCAGACAAGTGTAGAGAGCTGCGACGTGCCGCGCCTTAAAAATGGCGCTGGTCTCCACCTTCCACCAGCCCGACGGTGAGCGCTCTCGGTGGTAAACAAGTCCATATTTGGCTAAGACCGCTGATGTGGCTTTACTTGATTGGCTATACGTGGGCCTCTAAGATAGCACCATGTGGCTTTACTTGATTGGCT
>CAJQZJ010033200.1:890315-913543 GCA_907164525.1 Lophiomys imhausi | reverse complement strand
AAAGGCATGGTTAAGGTGCATGCAGACAAAGGCATGGTTTAGCTGCAGTGTCTGGTCTCTGACATCCACTGGAACCTGTGGGTGCTTGTCAAGTCACCAACAGCTCTGGCCTTGTGGCTGTCTAGTTTAAAGCCATCATCACAACAGGGCCTTTAAGATTTTCTAAACATCTTTCTAAACCTTTCACTTCTGAAATGCATATCAAATGCTTGTGGAATGTTGGAAATTATCTCTGTCTTATATAATGCTGTGGGTATATGTGAGGATGGTAGATTCTAGGATTTTTCCAGCAGAGTTTAGAACATTTCTGATCATAAGGCTCACTCATATGGGCTCCCATACTTTAAGACAGATTTACAAATTTCAGCCATGGATGGAGGGATTCTGAAAACCTCAGGTTGAGCTTGAAGCTTGCAGCTTTGAATAAGACTGATAGACAGACGACTCATTTCTGTGATCACACAAACCATAAACAATGTACAACAGGGCTTTGAAAATTGTGCTAAATGAAATACAGTTATTTATTCAGCCCATCAAGGAAGAATGCAGAAATCAGAGATGCATAGATCCTAGGTATATGGGACAGAGAAAAGGTTCCAAGACTCATTAGTTTCTTAGGAAGGTCTGTAGCCAATACTATGGACTCTGAGGTGAATGAAGTCTCTTGAGTAGCAGTAGAAATTTCCAAGGATTGTATATTCTTCACAGGCAGCCAGAACAGAGGAAAAGTCCCCATGTCAGACATTTGCAGTGAATAATTCATAGACATATGCAAGCTCACAGACTCTGGGAGAATAGAAAATTTGACAATGATTGAATACATCTCATCCAAAATGCCTAGAACAGAAGTGTGTCAGCCTTCTGATGTTCTAGAGTTTGGAACAGTAACAGACAGTTTTGCAGCTGAGGAGCCTTAGCCTGGAAATCCAAGCATAAAAGTGCTCAAACTAGAATATATGAAAGTTACAAGGCTCAAAGATTAAGGATTTAGAGGATTTGGGATTTCTGATTTCTTGCTTGGGGATGCTACGATGTATGTAATTTTTTATATGCAAAAAACCATTATATGTACACATATGCATTATATATCAATTCACAGATTAACATATATAGTCCTGAGTTTCTGTGATAATTCCAGTGCTTGAAAGGCGATTCCATATTTTCCTGCAAATGTCATTTGTTTCTATGGTTGAACAACATCCCATTGCATATAGGTAACACTCTCTTTATCCATTTGTCTTCAAATTCAATTATTAGTTAGGATTGAGACATAAAAAATACCTTTGGGAAAGCAGGCACATAGGTTCCTGGTCCAAGTAGTAAAGTCCACGAGACTGGTTGAGAGCCTGAACAACACAAGCTACACTGTTGACTTCAAAAGATTCAGTCACACATTGAGGTAGCCCACATCACTCAGAACATACACGTAGTTTCCATCCGTAAGAAAGAAAATTTAACTACAAACTATGACTTTAGCATTCGGAGAACCTCGCTGTGTCACATGCAGCAGAAGGGTACCTCATGCATGGCAAATCTCTCTATCCTCTATGTGAGCCCGCATGGGTGTTGATGTCTGGCCTTCACACTGGCATGCACTTTTGATTTGGAAGTCTGCACATTTGTCCTCAGCTCCCAGAACTTTCAGAAGAAACCATGATATGCTTCTGACTCTGTGCTTCCTACCCATGATCTAAACAGGAATTCTCCACCCACCTCATCCCAATCTTCTCTATGGTCACCCCAACCACCTACAGGCTTTACTGTCCAGCTTTCAGAGCTGACTGTGTGACAAGTCCCCTCAGCATATTTCATCTGCCCTAAGCTGCTCCAGCTGGGAACAAGTGTGCAGTCTGATTCCCTATTTCCCTACTCCACTGCCATAATGCCACAAGGCCCAATTAGTTATTAGTTCTTTGTGCATTCACAGAAATACCTAAAATGTCTCTCAGGGTCACTAAAAATCCTCCCTCCCTTACCTTCCCCCATTAGAATGACTCATTTAATTTTTGAGTGTGTTCACTGGTTCTAAAAATAGTTTTTTATGAAATACCTCATTAAGTAACTTCCCTTTGACACTGAACTCCTTTGTAACTGAGGGCCTACATGTATGTCGACACTCCTCCATTGTCCTGCTGGTGTCATTTCACAGACCTGGGCCAGTCAGTCTCATGTGTAAGTGTCCTCAGAGCCTTCAGCCAGCCATTCCACTTAGATCCCAGTTCCCACACTCGGAGGTGGAATCTGAGCCACCTGTGGTTCTTGTGTCTTTTACAGAGCATAGTGAGTCCTGAGCAGGAATTCTGTAATGCAAAATCTACATCTCATTTGACAGAAAATATCAGTGTTGTTTTTCTAAGTGATCGGTTTTACTCCTTTACCTTAACACAGCACAGCTATACCCTGAACCAATCACATGCTTGCCCTTCTTGAAGCCCTCTTTCCTTGCCACATCCAGGAGCTGAGTGTGGAGGAACACAAAGAGTGCCTCTCTCTGCTGGTGCTTCCCTGAGGCAGCTGCTGAGCTCATTTACCTGCAATTTTCTAGTGTTGCTGGCTCCCTACTTGGCAGTCTTCCATTCTCCAGAGACCCAGCCTGTATAAAGGAGGCTTTTGAAAATGTCAACAAAAGCTTCTCTCTGTCTGGCCTCATTTCTCTCTGCTCTGGTTTCTTAGGAGACACAGTGGATGCCCTCTTAGTGTCTTGTCGATTTCCTGAGCAGCTAACCTTTCAGTAATGATATTAACGCTGCCTCTGGCATCTCTGCCTTTCCCACTTCATCATTTTTAACCCCTGCTTCCTGAAATGCATTAATGTTGGATTCCTAATATGCTAAAGTTTCAGTATGAGGTGAAAAAGGACCCAGAGTCAGAAACAATGATTAAAGGCAGGGATTGAGTTTAATAACCGGGTAAGTCTTTCCTACTGATCGTATTTCCAACAGCTACTGTAGCGTGAATTTGTCATAGTAAAACACACAGGACATTGATACCTTTTTAAATGCTTTTAATTTGTAAATCTTCCTTCAACCTGAGGAGAAAGTCACTTGTGATGCATGTGAACTTTCCTTGCCTCTAGTTGTAGTGTGATCACGCATGGTGGTCTGCTTCCATGCTCCTGAAAGTCCAGAGCACAGGGGAGCTGAGAGCCCAGGTGTAGAAGCCAGTCAGAGCATGTGTGAATAACCTCACCTTATGAAATTTTCCCTAACCTGTGTCAATGGAACTCTCCTTAACAGAATTTTCAGGGAACAATTATACCTGGCATCTTGAATTTAAATGCAAACATACATTAGCGATCAATTATCATCTTCCTGAAAGAATATTTTACTATTTAATAAGGTTTTTGAAACTATTATATTTTAATTTTGTACAAGAGGAATGCACATATTACAATGCACATGTAGACATCACAGTAGAATTTGCAAGAGTCAGTTCTCTCTTTCTACCATGTGTGTCCTGGGGATCAAGCGTATGTCATCAGGCTTGGTGGCCAGTATGCAAACCCATTGACCCATCTCTTGAGTGAAGCATGCTGCTGACGGTCTGTCTCCCTCATGGTCATCACCATGCTGCCAATGGATAACTTCTTACATAGGGCTCGAGGAATGCCTGGACTGCATGGGGATCGGACCAGGAACACATTTTTGTCCTCATAGAGACCTGCGATCCCCTTGTCACTGAACTTTGCATCAGGAATTCCATCAGCAATCCCATTCATCTGGGACAGAATTTTAGTTAAATGTGTCCAGGCTCCTCCTCAGTGACTGTCTACAAGGGTTCATTTACACAACGGTGACACTTAGATGTTCCTTACTCAGCAGCCAGGGGACAAACTTCATGATGAAGGAGAGTCATCAGAAGTACACCCTGACAGAAAGTCTGAGCTGTGTTTTCATGGAGACTGTGTGGGGAGTCTGAGTTATTACTCAGCTTTCCTTCCCAGAGGCCAACCAGCTCACTCAGCAATACAGCTCAGCAAATGTCAAGCATTAAGAAGAGTTTTCTGCCTTTAATTTAATAGTGACCGAAAAGAAAAATTCCACATAGCCACACCTTCCTGCTTCCTGACCAACAATTAGCTTTGTCATTCCTCCTTCCATTGGTTCACCCTTGTTACAAATCACTTAACTTCTCTCTGATTCAAGTTCTTCATGAGCAAACTGGAAACAGTGAAGGCTGTGTGTTTGTGATGAGTGATAGAGTCAGGTCATGAATACATTATAGGAAGTTTCCACAAAAGAAGTTTGCTTTTAATTGTCAGTTCCAAAACCACAGAAAGCTCTCATCTCAAAGGGATAAGAGACAGCTTACTGTAGAACTAAAATATAAGTGGACATGGCCTAGGAACACGGATTCAGGGTTACCCAAATCACGTGCTGTGAGGTGGTAGCAGATTCATGACATTTTTATAGTAACAAGACTAAGTCATAAATCAACATATTTTTAAAGACATTGGTGGAGACAGCTGGTCAGCCATTTACAGCTAGAGGGAGAAGACTCTGCCATCTCTAATACCACCTCAGGTATTAGAACATCCTGGCCCCAAGTTAGTGGAAGCTAGAGTTCTGTTTCCTGAATGGATTTCCCCTCATCATCATGAGTTACACAAAGGAGTGGGCAATAAACAACTGCTCAGACATGTGAGCTAGCTCCAGATAATTTGAGTCTGCACCCACACCACAGCCGCTCTGTATAGTCATGGTAGATCTAGTCAGTCAGAGCGCCTGGGGGGGGGGGGGGGGGTTCACACAGGTTAGGTTCCTCCAGTCCAATCCACCTTGGGAATGTTCATTGAATTTGCATTCATTGAAGCAGAGAGTTACCTGGTCTCAGAAGAAGAGTCTCTCCATGCAGCTGCCAGGTGGTGCCAGACGCAGGGCATTCAGGCTCTCCTTCCTGCAGAGGGAAGAAGGTTTGAGGTGACAAGACAGTACAGGGACAGGGCACTTCTTTTCTGAAAGGCTTGCCTGTTACTTGAAGCAGCTGAGGAGAGAGCAGGACAGCCTCTCAGAATGCTCGCAGCTCTTGAGAGTTTCAGCAATGATCTTTATATCAATTATATTTAAAGCCTTTCCATGCTGTATGCTCAGTCACTAGACCTTCCTCATATAAGGACTTCAACACCCTACAGTAGTTAGTGGAAGGTGCCCAGTGCTACAAATGAATTAGCCAGGACTCTGATAATGCTGGCCTTCCCTACAATGCAGAGGGATATCCTATGTCTAGATTCTGAGAGAAGCAGACAGCTTCATTAGTCCATTCAGAGCAAAGGGTCAGGGATCTTGGGTGACCTCTTTGAGATTGGAACACATTTTAATAGACTTCTGCTGTCTGTGGTCTCAGGAAGGTTTCTCCTCCTGAGGTCTCCTGACACACCAGGGCTTTTGAAGAAAACTAATGATCACACACATCTTCTAATTCTTCCACTTTCTTTAATTTTTCTTTTCTCATTTCATCTAAAGAATAAGAACAGTACACTGAGCCTCCTGTTGGGAAGTGGGTGGCCTTGCGGGCGAACAGTTCCCACTGAACTCTTATTAACCTTGACAAAGTTTCTTTTGTATCCTAAATATGAAGCTAATGAGCTGTTAATTGCCAAACTTCTTCAGCTCCACAGCAGCAGAGAGAAAAACTAAGAACTGTCTTGTGCCTTCAGCTTTTGTCTCCATCGCTTGGCTACATTTCTAACATCTCTCTGAAAACACACTATGCATAGATCTCACCCTAGGCTGTTTGCTCCTGATTGATCCCTGTCCTCCCAAGTGCCTCCTCCAAGATTCCGTCCCACAGGCCACCACATCCCTCGTGCCCATGGTGACCATAGTTAACATTCCTCAGTCCGTTAAAGTCTCTGACGCCAGTTCTTTCCCTACCGAACACAAGGTTCTCTACCAGGGTAGACACTCTGCAGGTTGTACCATTTCATCCCTAGTGCCTTAGTCAACATTCAGTTAATAGTTGTCAAATGCAGCAAGGAATTAATTATAAAAAAAAAAATCAAGGACCATATGAGTAAATCCCATTGATGTGCCTGTTGCAGATGTTCTAAATGTTCCAAGCTTTGAGGGTTCTTTTAAACAGAAAATGAGTGAAAGGGTTAGGAAGATTAACAAAATAACTAAGGGGATAAAGCTTGTAACTGGCTAAGCTTGATATCCATGCTGTATGGTCATACGATCCAAAACACAGGTGCAAATGGATATTTAGTTCCAGTTAATCAGAACAACTATGAGAGAATAACAAAACAATGTACTCAACACTTTGGCTCACCACAAGAGCCTCATTTTGCAGAATTCAGAAGAGGCATGAGAAAGGAATTCTCACTTGATATAAATGTGGTATTTCACGTTATGAAAGCCATTTGTTTTATTTTTCCAAATTACTATTGCCATTGTATAAATCAATAGCCTGAATATTTTGTATTGAGGATAATTATAAGCCTATTGGTCACTAAACTATCCCCCCTCAAAAAAAAAAAAAGAAAAAGAAAAGTTGAATAAAGAAAACAGTGAGAAACAAAGGAAAAATAATTAGTAGTTTCGGTGATCTGATTTTCTAATTTTCATGGGTGAAAAGTTAGTCAAACAAACTTATTGTATAGTATGGGCATGACTCAAGGCTCGGAGCTAATTCATAAGTGAAAAACAAGCCTCCTTATATCAATTTAGTGTGTCGGTCTTTAAGTTAAGGTTTTTGATCCACTTGGACTTAAGTTTTGTGCAAGGGGAGAAGGATGGTCTAATTTCATTCTTTTACATGTCGACATTCAGTTAGACCAGCAGCATTTGTTGAAGATGCTGTCCTTTCTCCATTGTGCAGTTTTGGCTCCTTTGTTAAAAATTAAGTGACCATAGTTGTGTGGATTCATTTCTGGGTCTTCAATTCGATTCCATTGATCCACTGGTCTGTTCCTATGCCAGTACTATGCTGTTTTTATTACTATTGCTCTGTAGTATAGCCTGAAATCTGGGATGGTGATACCTCCAGATGTGGTTTTTTTTTTTTTGTTTGTTTTGGTTTTTTTGTACAGGATTGATTTAGCTATCCTGGTATTTTTGTTATTCCATATGAAGTTGAGAATTGGTTTTTCCAGGTCTATAAAGAATTGTGTTGGTATTTTGATAGGAATTGCAATGAATCTGTATATAGCTTTTGGTAGGATGGCCATTTTAATTATGTTGATCCTACCTATCCATGACCATGGGAGATGTTTCCATCTTCTGATGTCCTCTTCAATTTCTTTCTTCAAGGATTTGAAGTTCTTGTCACACAGATCTTTCACTTGCTTGGTTAGAGTTACCCCCAGGTATTTTATATTGTTTGTGGCTATTGTGAAGGCTGTTGCTTCCCTAATTTCTTCCTCCGCCCATTTATTTTTTTTATAAAGAAGGGCTTCTGATTTTTTTGAATTAATTTTGTATCCAGCCACCTTGCTGAAGGTGTTTATCAGTTGTAGGAGTTCTCTGGTGGAATTTTTGTGTTCACATGTATACTATCATATCGCTGGCAAATAGGGATAATTTGCCTTCTTCGTTTCCAATTTGTATCCCTTTGATCTCCTTTAGTTGTCTTATTGCTCTAGCAACAACTTCAAGTACTATGTTGAAGAAATATGGTGAAAGTGGACATCCTTGGCTTGTCCCTGAGTTTGGAGGAAATGCTTTAAATTTCTCTCCATTTAATTTGATATTGGCTATTGGCTCGCTGTATATCGCCTTTATTATTTCTAGGTATGGTCCTTGTATGGTCGTTCTCTCCAGGATTTTTAGCATGATGGGGTGCTGAATTTTGTCAAATGCTTTTTCAGCATGTACTGGGATGAGAACATGAGGAAAAGCCTCAAACTCATTGGCACAGGTGACAACTTTCTGAACACAACACCAACAGTTCAGAATCTAAGACCAACAATCAATGAATGGGACCTCATGAAACTGAGAAGCCTCTGTACAGCAAAGGACACTGTCCTTTGAACAATACAGCAAACTACAGATTGGGAAAAGATCTTTACCAACCTCACTTCTGACAGAGAATTAATATAAAGAACTCAAGAAAATAAACAACAAGAAACCAAATAACTGAATCAAAAAATAGGAAAACAGAGCTAAACCAAGAATTCACAAAGGAGGAATCTCTAATGGAAGTGAGACACTTGAAGAAATGCTCAACATCCTTAATCATCAGAGAAATGCAACTCAAGATGACTCTGAGATTCCATCTCACAACTGTCAGAATGGCTAAGATCAAAAACTCAAATGACAGCACATGTTGGTGAGGTTGTGGAGAAAGGGGAACACTCCTCCATTGCTGATGGGAGTACAAACTTGTACAAACACTATGGAAATCAGTCTGGCGATATCTTAGAAAACTTGGAATAGCCCTACCTCAAGACCCAGCCATACCACTTCTGGGTATCCACCCAAACGATTCCTCACCAAACCACAATGACATAGCCTCATCTATGTTCATAGCAGCCTTATTTTTAATAGCTAGAAACTGAAAACAACCCAGATGTCCCTCAACTGATGAATGGATAAAGCAATTGTGGTGCATTTACACAATGCAATACTCCTCAGCTATCAGAAACAAGAAAATCATACAATTCGCAGCCAAATGGATGGAACTAAAAAAGCTCATCATGAGTGAGCTAACCCAGACTCAGAAAGATGCACATGGCATCTACTCACTTATAATTGGATTTTAGCCATATTGTACAGGACAACTATCTACAACCAACACATGAAAAAGATCAGGAACATAGACTTTGTTACCTATTAATGGGACAATTTGCTCTAGGGGTGCTACCATATAGGCCCCCAGTGCAAAAGGAAGCTCTTAGCCCTCATATGACTGTTGAACTCAGAGGGGCTGATATGTAGGGACACTCCACATTGGAAGAGTGGGATGGGTGGGAGAGGGAGGAGAGGGTGGGAGGGTGGAACTGGGAGGGGTGGAAAGGCGGCACTATGATGGAGCTGTAACTTGATGTAATGAATAAACATTATAATAAAAATAAAAACCAACCCCCTGAAACCTTAGTGATTTTCAGTCAATGCTGACCATGTAGACTTGAGCCAACACTAGCTTTTTCTAAGTCAATTGATTTTTTTTTCTCATAGGCAACATATTTATTCCCTAACCTGAAGCATTTCCATGCCTGACTGGAATATCTTTGCATGCAATTAATGTTTTCATTTGACTTTCAATGAGGTCTCAAAACAGTTTGGCTTGTCACAGTCAAATTATTTAAATATTCCTGTGAAAAGAGTGTGGGAACCCAAATCAGATTCCTGCGAACCTGCGGAAACAGTTGCAATGGTTCTCACACTTGTTTTGTTTTTACATCTAAATTAATCATTTCAGAATGTTTATTATGGTGATGCTTGATTTCTTAAGCACAGGGGTTATTAAATGTCTTTAATGGAAAAGTTTTAATTTTTTACTGACTCAGAAATGACTCTCGAAGAAGCATTTTTGTTTCTTTATAAAAATATGACTATTGTTTCAACAGCACAGGTAAATGATGCCTTCTGTTCACAAGGTAAAATTGTCCATTTTTCAGTCATTCTTTACGCTTCTCAACTGACCAGAATTATCTATGTAATAGGTCCAACTATGGCCACAATTCTCTGACTAAATTCTACTTCAGACATGAGAAACAAATTACCTAGAATAAGATTTCCTGAGACCATGATTCTAATGGTCTTACAAGATAATATATCTGCTTAAATTCATCAAATTATAGCCTTTAAATAGGTGGAGTTCTTCCTTCTAACATGAGCAAAAGACAAAGTGTCTAATGTAGGTTTAAAAGACAGAAGAGCAAATTCTCTAAAAGAGGATATGCAGAGTTACAGGATTTGGAGCTGTCCCAATCATGGACAAAGAGTATTTGACCTTTTCATAACCTTAAGGAGGAAAAAGGATCATTTGACAAATAATTTCACTACAGATATCAAAACTTGTTTAACCCAACTTAGGATAGTTTGATGGGGCTGATTAATTAATTTATTAATTAACAAATCAATTAATTAATTAATGACTGGAGAAACATAAAAGTAAGTCCATGAGGCTCACTAGTCATCGAGGCTAGCCTGCTTGGTGAGTTCAAAGTTCAGTGAGCTGTCTGAACACAAATAAACAAAACAGCACCTAAGGGTCCCATGATCATAGAGAAACATATTTCCTTATTATGTATTTAGTCAGAACACACCATGTGCCAGCTCCTCTGTTGCCACTGCAGACACTGGGGATGCAAAACAGGTATTTTCTCTTTTGGGGGTTACAGTCTTAGAAATCTAATAAACAACATAAAGCATGTGTGGAAAACAGATTAACATGGGGAAATATGGAATCTCTGGTGCCATTCCACGTGGGACAGGAACAAGGACTGACCCAGAATGGTTCCAGTGCAGACATAGAAGTCAACAGAGGTGTCACTGTCTTCCTGGTAGAGTCCATCACATTGCTGAAGATAGGAGTCAGCACCATCAGAGAAGACCAAGAATGCCTCAACAGAGGCTTGGAGAAAAGCACAGGGCAGCAGTATCTGGGGAGGTGAGAAGGGGATGCTTTAACTAGTAAACAGCTACTCACTATGCTGCAAACAATGGAGACCTTGAATAGGATGAAGACAAAAACAGTGTCCTTTGTACTTGTGAACACCTACACAACTCAGGTAGAGGTTCCCAGTGAGTGGATGGAACCTAATAGTCAGTGTTTTCACTTAGAAAGTACCCATCAGCCTCCATGGGCACCCCTTAAATGCTTTATACTGACTATGATTAAAACCCATGCAATACAGTTATTACATTTTGCTTCTGAAGAAACAGTCATTGCCACACCCTTCTGCTCATAGTTGCTAGGAAACTGTGCTCGGATCGGAATGTAGGCAAGCATAGTGAAGCTTCGGGGTCCTTACTGTTTCATTGAGCTGCTACAGCTTTCCAGCCCAAGTCAACTGTGCTGACAAGTAGAACAGAGGACAAAGCAAATTTTGAAAGGAAGTTTTGAAATCCTTGAGAACTGAAAAATTAGGCTGCAGCTGGAGTACTGCATGTTGGGAAGGGATATGCAAGATGTGGGTGCTGTCCATGTGGCTAGTGGACTGCTGTGCTAGAGAAGAATTTGATTCTACAGGACAGGACTCAACCATCCATGCAATGGCCTTGCATTTAGAGAGTGCAGAGGGGAGGTGTTGAATGAGAGTGGATTGCTTAGAACCAGAACCAGAGGGTACACCCTCACCACTGAGTCTGGGCTGTTCTTAGGTCAGCAGAATGTGTCCGCTTCTCACCTAACAGAGCTGCTCTAGAACATCCATCTCTCCCTGATGCTTTAGTTGCATAATCACCTGCCAATCACTTTCTGGAATGGACTCTTTACAAATAAGGATAATTCTCCCTTTCAGGGTAACTCATTTGGCTGATTTCCTGCTTTCCACATTCTTCCTGCAGAAGGTATCTTAGTTTCTATTTTCTGAGACTGTCAAAGAACTGTGAGTTGACACTGTGACATAGTACCTCCTGAAACGTGGACTTTGCACCTTTTATCATCGGGAAAGAAATGGCTGGATTGCAGAGGAGCTCCATCACTCAAAACATTTAATGTGAAGCTTTAATTTTGAAAAGCTTGGAATCATCACGAAGATTTAGACAGTACACAACTGTCTTCTGGAGCTCAATGACCTAATAGTGCTAGAACTAATGGCCTAGAGTTTGGGAGCATTTTGTGCTTAGACACAGACCTTTTGTGGCTATTTTCCTGTGTTCCCTGGGCACTGTAAAGACACAGAACACACAGTCCTTACAGAGACAGTATATAAATAGTAGGTACAGCTCTCATCAGTGCACAATATCCAATGGGGAGTGCAGAGCCAGGTGAGAGGGGGTGGGCACTGGATTGATATTTCTTTTCTTCTCATAATTGCAAGACAATTTTCTTCAATTACATTGGAGATGATATCAGGGATAATTAAAGCTGTAGGGAGAGAAAGGAATAATGGGTTAGATGGGCACAGAGAGGGACAAAAAGGCTTAAAATAAAAACCAAATTATTTGCAAGCATTGTCTCTGAATCAAGGTAACAGATTTTTTCTTTTAGTGAAAATAGAAGCAGTTACACAGACCTCCTGCCTCCATCAAGTTGGAAGTAAAAAGAGAGTAACTTTGTATGAGGTGGTGGAGAAAAAGCCACAGGTGTTCACACACAGAGATTGGTTGCTGCATTGGCAACCAATGGGTAACATGGAAATGGAAGATTTTGACTCTTAAGCCAAGTCTAAGCCGACAAACCAAAACATGTCAACTGCAACAATTTTACAAAACCTCCATGTCTACATCTTTTAAAATAATGGATAATAGGAGCAGCAAAAACCTGATTCATTCAGTATTTGTATTACCTTTTGTTGTTATGATGAAACACCATGACCAAGGCAGCTTATAGAGGAAGAGTTCATTTGGGCTCATGGTTCAGGGACAATCAGTACATCATGGTAAGGAGGCATGGCAGCCAGTGTCAGGCATGGCAAGCAGGAAGTTGGGAGTGGACATCTTCAAATGCAAGCAGAAAGCAGAGAGAATGACCAGGAAATGGTGTGAGGCTTTAAGCTTGCAAAGTCTACCTCCAGTGACCTATTCCTCCAGAAAATCCAGTCCTCTTAAATTTCCCCAAACAACACCACCAACAGGGCACAAAATGTTCACATTCCTGAGCCCATGGGGAACATTCTTAATCAAACCATCAAAGTGCTGTTTGATCAGACTGAGGTACAGGAAGCAGCCCGTGGTCCCATGTGGCCTTTAGTCAAATGTGGATCAAATGATTGTAAATCAATGGCATCATATGACTTGAGACAATGATCTCTTAAGCTAATGGGAAAACTTCCATGAAATCTGCTGACATGGTGAGCTGCTTCCTCCTCGGCTAACAGCTTCCGAGTCCACCTTCTATGCTCGGGACTTTGGTTCATGTTCGGTTATGGTGAGAGGTAGAGGCCAAGTCTTCTGTGTGCGTATCTCCAGTTTTCCCAGCACTAGTTACCAGGGGTGCCCTTCCTGTAGTGAACATGTTTGATGAGAGTCAGTTGGCTGTAGAAACATAGATTTATTTCTGCAGCCTTTTTTTTTTTAACTCATTGGTCTACATGTCTATTTTTATGCCAGTGCAATGCTTTTTTGAGCTACTATGACTTTGTAATATTTCTTGAAATTAAGTATTGTAATGGTCCCAACTTTATTCTTTTGGCTCAAGATTTCTTTGGTTATTTTTATATTCTTATAGCTCTATGTGAATTTTAGATTGCTTTTATAGTTCACTGAAGAATGTTATTGGTATTTTGATGGGGATGGCATTGAGTCTTTAAATTGACTTGGTTACTTTGGTTCTAATTTTTCCAAGCCAAGTCATACATCTTTCACATTTTGTGTCCTTCTCAATGTCTTTCAAAAGTCATTACAGAAGCCTTTTGCTTCCTTGACTAGATTTATTCCTACATTAGATTCACTTATTGGTATTCACTTTTTTATCTCTGTTTTTTTACCTCAACAGGTTCAGTATTGGAGTTCAGAAAAACTACTAATGTTCCATGTGTAGAATTTGCATACTTCTGATTTACCTACTTAATCAGATCTACTCATTTTTTCTTGGGATCTTTATGTTTTCCTGTTCATGGAGTCTTTCGTCTGCAAACAGGGATAATTGGAGTCCTCTCTTGCTGTTTGTATTTCCTTTGTTTTTCATGTTTAACTCTGTTGTCTAAAACTTCCTGTAAAATACTGAACAGAAGTGATGGCGGAGGACATTATTATCTCATTCCTGGTCTTACAAGAAATACTCTTAGGCCTTCACCATCTTGTATGATGTTGCTGTGAGTTTCTTGTAAGTGGCACTGTTTTAGACAGCCATTATGGATAACAATATACTGAACCTAAGAAAAATAAAAATTGATATACTATATGATCCAGGCCCCTACTTCTAGATAGCCATGCAGTAGAAATCAAATGAGATACTGAGGACACATCGGTATCCACATGCCCATTGCAGCATAATTCAAAATAGCTGAACTATGGAATCAGTCTAGCTACGTATCTAACTACTAAAGTGTGCTGTGCCTACAACAGAGCATTGTTCAGCCATGAAGAAGCACAACAGCTGGAACTGAAAGTTATCATGTGAAGTGAAATAAGACAAACACGGAAAGTCAAGGCAATCTTTTCTCTCTGTCTCAACATACGTAGGTTAAAACTAACAACCTCAAGAAGGACTGGGCATGAAAATGGCAGTCACATTTGATCAGTGCACAATGTGCTCATGTGTGGAAATATCACTATTAACGTCATTAACGCCTACCTTAATACATGGCAATAAACATTTTACATCACATCTTAATAGGTAGATTCAATAGGACCCTTATATGTGTGCCATAGTCCACCTGTGATTATCTATGGTAGCTAGCCTAACACAACAGAATTTTCATTTGCTGACATTATCCTTTAGACACCTGTTGTCCTGATTTGAATGATCATTCTCTCAAAGTAGTTCACCCACAACAGGCTTTCAACAACTATACATTGAACAAAAATAAAGTGCCGAAGAGACGTTCCAAGACAACTCAATCAATGTGTGCATATTGTATAAAGATGGAGATTCAGATGAGTATTAGCAAATGAGAAAATGTGTTTATCATTAAAGTCATCAGGAAAACTGTTGGACTTTGAGGGTCCATCCAGTAAGAGGATGCAGATTCAAACTCATCAAAACTCAATCAATAACTTAGTATATGTTATTTATTATTTATTATAGTAGTATTCCATACATTTGAAAAAAAGAAAATAAATATACATAGTTATATATATATTATATATATTAATCTGCAATCTGTGAAAAGCTGAATGTGAGTATATGAGTCTCGGCTGAATAATTAGTTGCACTTTTAAAGCTGTAAATGGCAGAAATGCACTCAGAATGGTTTAAGCAAAACAAGAAATAGTTTCTATTTACTATGACTCAGAAATTTAGAAGAAAATGTCATGGAAGTAAGGTAAGACCTAGAATTCCAAATCATATTGTGGATCTTGCTGTCAGCACTCAGCTTTTGTACCTCATCTCTTTACTGCCTTTGGCTTCATTCTCAAGTCCTACGATGCAGCTGATCTTATGGTAGAACCAGGTCTTCTGTTAACACAGCAATAGCACATGCCCTGCAATTAGAATCTGAAGCTCTCATTAGCCTAGCTGTGGTCCACACTCATTCCAAAATCAATCTTTGAAAAAAATTGTGGCATTGTGAGCATTCAGGCAATTCATAAACCACTGTGGTATCTTAGATCTACCCAAGCTTTGTGAACTACCAATAAGGAGAGGAAATACCCAAAGAAAACTAAAAATCTATGTGTACATGCTAAACAGACAGAAGTAACAACTTTGCAAATGTGCAACCAAGACAGTAACTCAGCAGCACCTGAGGGATCACAGCAGGTAGATTGGGCACTGCTCCAGCAATGATTGCAGGATGATGGATACTTCTTAGGTACGGTGAGTTAATCACATGTCGGTAAGAGTTAATTGTGAATTTCCTGTGCTCCATGTGAGGAGATTCCCATCTGATTAAGGTGGAGGACTTGTCCCCAAGATGCCCTGATCCCACAGGAAAAAAAAAATGGCCAATGATGAACTGAGGGCAGTGAATAAGCAGAGGACATAACTGAATTTCCACAGAGAACTGAGGAGTGGTCCACGGGCACAGTAGCATGTTGGTGTGAACCTTAAGGAGTAAGAATGCATAACTAGAAAACTAAAGCTAAACACAGCATCAGTGACTGAAATAGCCCCAACCAATCACAAGATGAGGGGTAGAACACAGAAACTCTCCCTGCTGAGCCAGGGTAGAAGGCACAGGCAGGCAGGAGGTGAAATGTGAAATGCTGACAGACCCTACAGGCATGAACATTGCTGGGCTGAGGGAGGGTTGCAGTTTGGAGCTGTGTGAGGATATAGAGAGAGACCCTAACTAACATCACACAACATTCAGGCTCTTGGGAGGGACAAGTCAGCATGGACAAGTCAACTAAGAGCACTGGGTGGGCTCACTGATGCCTTTTGGTGTGAAAAAGAGGAGTGGAAGGAAATGTAGCTCTTTGAAGAGACATCTTAGGGAGTCAAGAACTGTACACTTTCAATCTCCTGACTCATCAGCAGTGAAGAGGAGGAAACGTGAGAAACTCTCAGGGAATTTAACGTTTAAGAGGAGGCAACTTTGCTATCCCTTAACAAAAAGAGCCCAAAGGAATCAGGAAGTTTGGAAGTTCTAAATTCAATATCCACTTATTCCCGCCAACTCCTGACAACTGATGATAAATGTAATACTGAAAGGTAGAGTTTAAGTCACTCTCTCATTGGGAACAAGTGGACACAGTTTGCATGGAGATCCTCTTCCACGTAACTGTAACTCAGATGGAGTGATGGACAGATATCCCTGTGTAAATCACTTCAATTCTATGTGTATACACACACAGAGAAAGAGAGAGAGGGGGGGGGTATATGCAGAACACCAAATGTCATATTGTTCATGCCCTAACAAGCTTTTAATTTTGTAGCTGATTTTGTATGGAGAGAAAATGGGAACTGTCCAGGTAGTCACTGGTTTGTCATTTCTTAGTATTGGAAGCTGCAGGCCCTGCACTTCCTATACAATCAGATATATTTATCCTTCTCAGCTCTCTGAGGTGGTTGAAGAATAGACAGCTTGAGTCTCATAGCTAAATTTTGAGTTGTTTAGGAATCAAGAGGGCGTTCTAGATCTAAGAAGATGGTTATAATAGTGATGCAAATTAGTATGAAAACTAAGTCAGTCATAGAACTTTAAACTCATGGAGATGGTTAGAAGGTAGAAGGTTAAAGTCAGGGGCCAAATATGTATGAACTGGACATTGGGAAGGTATACTGGGCCATTTAACTCTCATAAATGTGGCATATTTAATTCTGCTGTTTTGTATAGAAAAAAGGGATATTTTAAATGTATTCATAGCCCCAAGAATGATATTTTAAAAATTTGTATTTAGTGTTTTTTATGCTTAACTCTATACCTCAGCCCATTGTTATTCACAGAGGTGTTTACGCTTTAACAACACTGTCAGTGGAAAGGTAGGTGCCTGTCTGGTTATGATACAAAAGGAAAATACATAAACATCTCCTCAATTGTTTGGTGACTCCCACCATTCAGTTACAGGGAAGCCAAACATTCTTGTTATCCAGGCAAACATATTAGAAAAGAGTGATTGATAAGCTACAGGGATGGAAGAGGCTGGGTTTCAGAAGGCTGTACTGAGTTCCACGAGCGTTCTGGACTGACAATTGCTCAAATTCAGCTCTTTTGTAATGAAATTCAGAGATAATAACAATTAGCTCAGAGCGAATGAGTAAGGAAATAAAGTATCAGATACGACGAGACTTGTCTTTCCCTTGTAAATTCAAACAATACAATTCTTTTCAGTTATTCCAGAACCTTCCTTACATTGTCTTTGTAGTAAATTCTTCAGCAGGAGTCTTGGTTCCAGCCAGGCTTCTGATCATACCCTCTGCACCTGGTACAATTTTACTTCCATTCATATTATTTCTACCTTACTTTGTACCATAAAATTACTACAAGACTTTGTGTGTAGATTGAACAATAAATAATAAGTAAAAATTTGAATCACTCAGAGGTCTCTTCCTTCATATTCTATGGTTTATTTCTTTGTTTGTAATAACTAAATTTGAATGAAGATTAATCCAAGTGCATGCAGTTAATTATAACAGCACAGAACCAAGTGAGCTAATTCCCTGTATCAACAGGCACTAATCATGACTCCCCCATTTTTAATAGATTCATATTTTTTCCTTTATTTTTTATTTCTTCAAGTTGCATCTCAATCGCAGTCCCCTCCCTATTCCCCCCTCCAGTCCCACCCTCCCACCCTCAACCCCCCATCCTCTTCCCTTTTTTTTTCTTTTAAGTTTAAGGTATATCTTATTTCCCCCTAGAGTTTCCCCTTTCAGTCCAACAAATGGCTCTTTCTCTTATAATAATAAATACAATAAAAAACAACAGAGATAATTAGGCCACAGTTATGAGGGTTATATGGCTTAAGGTACATTCCCAATGGCCAGTCCATATGTATTTGGTACCTGACTTTAACATTCTACTATCTAACCATCTCCATGAGTTTAAAGTTCTATATCTGACTCAACATTCATACTAACTTGCAACACAATTTTAAAAGTATCTTCTTAGATCTATAACACTCTCTTGACTCCTAAACAACTCAAAATTTAATTATGAGACTCTATCTACCGATATCCAGCCTGCACTCGAGCCGCACCACAAGAGCAAAGGTAAGTGAGATTATTTTTTTCCGGAGTTTCCAACATGGTGGCACAGTGTACACTGTAGTGCAGAGGCAGAGACCTAACCCAGTCACAGCAAAGCAATTAGGAGCCAAGACTGCCTGCAAACAGAGCCCGGGACAGTGTGTTCTCCACAAATACTGGGGCAGGTGGGTCACTCACCCTAGCATCCAAGCATCTGAGGCAGTCAGCAACAGGCGCACTGAGGCTGGCATCTGTTGTGGGTGGAGCTCCCTGCCTGCACAGTCAGCCCAGCTGGGGAGCCAGAACGACTGGGTCAGTGAGAGGAGAACACAGACCCAACCACAGCTCTACCTGCCTTTCTGAGGAGACCTGTCAGCTCCCAGGTCCTCAGAGGCTAGCCCTCTCCACACTCCAATCCCCTCTATATTGGTCCAATTGGGTCACAAGCAGTTGAGGAGAGCAGTAGCCACCCTCCTCTCTGAGAGCCAGTCAGTCTATTACAGGAATCTGCCCACCATCTGGAGGTAAACACCAGGATCTCAGGATCAGCCAACCCCCAGGGCAGGGAGTTTTCCTGAGCACCAAAGTCAGGTAACAAAAGAAAAATCAGATAACACCTGGGTCCATCTGATGACAAAAGGTCAGCGCAAGAACATGGTAAAAAAAAAAACAAAATAATAGGATGTCTCCAGATCCTAGCAATAATGCTACAGACACCTTGGACAGCTGAACCCAATTGAAGCAAAGGAAAATGACCTTAATCCTACACTTATATTAATAATAGAAGGCCTAAGGGAGGAAATCAAATACCTCAGAGAGCAACAACAAAGTACTGCAAAGGAGGTGATAGAAATGAATAAAGCGCTTAAAGGAATGGAAGACCTGAAAAGGGAAGTTGAAGCAATGAAGAAAATCCAATCTGAGACATCCATAGAACTGGAAAACCTTAAGAAAAGAATCGGAACTACAGAGACTAGCATCACCAACAGAATACAAGAGATGGAAGAAAGAATTTCAGGCTCAGAGGATAAAATTGAAGAAATGTATACATCTGTCAAAGAAAATGTCAAATCTAAAAAAGTCATGACACAAAACCTTCAGGAAATCAAGGACACAATGAAAAGACGGAATCTCAGAATAATAGGAATAGAAGAAAGAGAAGAGTCCCACCTCCATGGACCAGAAAATATCTTCAACAAAATCATTGAAGAGAATTTCCCAAATCTAAAAAAACAGATGCCTATAACTGTACAAGAAGCTTACAGAACCCCAAATAGATTAGACCAGAAAAGAAAATCTTCCCGCCACGTAATAATCAAAACACTAAATGTACAGAACAAAGAAAGAATTTTAAAAGCTGCTAGGGAAAAGGGTCAAGTAACATATAATGGCAAACCTATCAGAATCACACCTGACTTTTCTTCAGAGACTCTAAAAGCCAGAAGGGCCTGGACAGACATCTTGCAGACCCTAAAAAACCACAAATGCAAGGCCAGACTACTATTCCCTGCAAAATTGTCAATCAACATAGATGGAGAAAACAAGATATTCCATGACAAAGCTAAATTCAAACAATATCTATACACAAATCCAGCTCTACAGAAGATGTTAGAAGGAAAACTTCAACCCAAAGAGGTTAACTACACACAAGAAAGCACAGGAAGCAAATAGCATGCCTGCAGCAAAAACAAAAGGAAAGAAGCTCACTCACACACTATTTCTACCAACATCAAGATGGCAGGAAGTAACAATCACTGGTCATTAATATCTCTCAACATCAATGGACTCAATTCCCCAATAAAAAGGCACAGGCTAGCAGAATGGATGCAAAAACAGAATCCCGCATTCTGCTGCTTACAAGAAACGGACCTCAGCAAAAAAGACAGACATTATCTCCAAGTAAAGGGCTGGAAAAAGATATACCAAGCACATGGACCCAAGAAAAAAGCTGGAGTAGCAATTCTAGTATGCAACAAATTGGATTTTCAACCAACATTAATCAAAAGAGATGGGGAAGGACACTATATACTCATCAAAGGAAAAATCCACCAAGATGAAATTTCAATACTAAACATCTATGCCCCAAATGTAAGACCACCCACATTCATTAAAGAAAAACTACTGAAGCTCAAATCCCATATTGAACCTCACACATTAATAGTGGGAGACTTCAACACACCACTCTCACCACTGGACAGATCAACAATGCAGAAACCAAACAGAGAAATAATGAACCTCACAGATGTCATGAATCAAATGGACCTAATTGATATCTACAGAACATTTCACCCCAAAACAAAAGAATACACTTTCTTCTCGGCACCTCATGGAACCTTCTCCAAAATCGACCATATAGTCGGTCACAAAGCAAGCCTCAACAGATACAGGAAAATTGAAATCACTCCTGGTAACTTATCAGACCATCATGGAATAAAGCTAGGCTTCAACAGTAACAAAAACAACAGAGTGCTTGCAAAAACATGGAAACTGAACAACTCTCTCCTCAATGACCTCTGGGTCAGGGAAGAAATAAAAAAAGAAATTAAAGTCTTCTTAGAACTCAATGAAAATGAAGGCACAACATACCCAAACTTATGGGACACATTGAAAGCAGTGCTAAGAAGAAAGTTCATAGCTCTAAGTGCCTTCAAAAAGAAACTGGAGAATTCCTATACTAGCCACCTAAAAGAACACCTGAAAGAGCTAGAACAAAAAGAAGCAAACACTCCCAAGAGGAGCAGACGAGAGGAAATTATCAAACTCAGGGCTGAAATCAACAACTTAGAAACAAAAAGAACAATACAAAGAATCGACAAAACCAAGAGCTGGTTCTTTGAGAAAATCAACAAAATAGACAAGCCCTTAGCTAAACTAACTAAAAGGCAGAGGGAAAATACCCAAATCAACAAAATCAGAAATGAAAAGGGGGAAATAACAACAGACATTGAGGAAATCCAAAGAATCGTTAGGTCCTACTTCAAAAACTTGTACTCCACAAAATTGGAAAATCTAAATGAAATGGACAATTTTCTTCATAGATTCCACCTACCAAGGTTAAATCAAGAACAGGTAAACAAATTAAACAGTCCTATAACCCTTAAGGAAATAGAAGAAGTCATTAGATGTCTTCCAACCAAAAAAAGCCCAGGCCCAGATGGTTTCAGCACAGAATTCTACCAGACATTCAAAGAAGAGCTAACACCAATATTCTTCAAACTCTTCCACAACATAGAAACAGAAGGAATACTGCCAAACACATTCTATGAGGCCACAGTTACCCTGATACCTAAACCTCACAAAGACCCAACGGAGAAAGAAAATTTCAGACCAATTTCCCTTATGAACATGGATGCAAAGATACTTAATAAAATACTTGCAAACCGGATCCAAGATCACATCAAAAATATCATACACCATGATCAAGTAGGCTTCATCCCAGGGATGCCGGGGTGGTTCAACATTAGAAAATCAATCAATGTAATCCACCACATAAACAGCTGAAAGAAAAGAACCACATGATCATCTCTTTGGATGCTGAAAAAGCTTTTGACAAAATACAGCACCCTTTCATGATAAAAGTCTTAGAGAGATCAGGCATACAAGGACCATACTTAAAAATAATGAAAGCAATTTACAGCAAGCCAATAGCCAACATCAAACTAAATGGAGAGAAACTTAAAGCATTTCCTCTAAAATCAGGGACAAGGCAAGGCTGCCCACTCTCTCCATATCTCTTCAACATAGTACTTGAAGTTTTAGCTAGAGCAATAAGACAACTAAAAGAGATCAAGGGGATACAAATTGGAAAGGAAGAAGTCAAAGTATCCCTATTTGCAGATGATATGATAGTATACATCAGTGACCCCAAAAATTCCACCAGAGAACTTCTACAGCTGATAAACTCCTTCAGCAAGGTGGCCGGATACAAAATCAATTCAAAAAAATCAGTAGCCCTTCTTTACACAAAAGATAAATGGGCTGAGAAAGAAATAAGGGGATCAACACTCTTCACAATAGCCACAAATAATATAAAATACCTGGGGGTAACTCTAACCAAGCAAGTGAAAGACCTGTATGATAAGAACTTCAAGACCCTGAAGAAAGAAATTGAAGAAGATATCAGGAGATGGAAAGATCTCCCTTGTTCATGGATAGGTAGGATCAACATAATAAAAATGGCAATCTTACCAAAAGCAATATACAGATTCAATGCAATTCCTATCCAAATACCAACTCAATTTTTTACAGATCTGGAAAAAACCATTCTCAACTTCATATGGAATAACAAAAGGCCCAGAATAGCTAAATCAATCATGTACAATAACAGAACATCTGGAGGTATCACCATCCCGGATTTCAAGCTGTACTACAGGGCAATAGTAATAAAAACAGCATGGTACTTGTATAGAAACAGACCAGTTGACCAATGGAATCGAATTGAAGACCCAGAAATAAACCCACACATCTATGGTCACTTAATTTTTGATAAAGAAGCCAAAAACATACAATGGAAAAAGGAAAGCATCTTCAATAAATGGTGCTGGTCTAACTGGATGTCAACATGTATAAGAATGCAAATAGATCCATACTTATCACCCTGTACAAAACTTAAGTCTAAGTGGATCAAGGACCTCAACATAAATCCAGACACACTAACATTAATAGAAGAGAAAGTGGGAAAAAGCCTTGAAATCATTGGCACTGGTAGCAACTTCCTGAATAGAACACCAATAGCACAGGCACTAAAACAAACAATCAATAAATGGGACCTTATAAAATTGAAAAGCTTCTGTAAGGCAAAGGACACTGTCCTTAGAACAAAACAGCAGCCTACAGAGTGGGAAAGGATCTTCACCAACCCAACATCTGACAGAGGGCTAATA
>CAJQZJ010033200.1:857300-872758 GCA_907164525.1 Lophiomys imhausi | reverse complement strand
GATGGTGTGCGCAATCATCTCGGAACTCAGGAGTCAGAGGCAGGCTGATACCATAAGCTTGAAGAGAGATGGTTTTACCTTGTCATGTCAAGGCTACGTAGTAACACTCCATCTCAAAAATAAGGAACAATAAAGCTTTAAAAATAGTGGGCAGTACTAATTTAAAGGATTAATGAGAAAACAGATTTGTTTCAAATAATTCTTGACTGACGAATTGAGTAGCAGTATTTCATATGGGCTAATTCTGACAAAATACAGAAACCCAGGTTTCCAATCACATCAATAAAGGCACTTTCTACTTTGTAATTTCATATATTCACTTATAGAATCTGACCTCAAAATACCAAGCATAAATGACTATTAGCACTCAATTTCATATTTTAAAGCTATGTAGCTAGCATCTTCCCAGGGATGCTTATTCATTTTCCCCAAACTACACAGCTAGTCATTGATGAACTGCAGAGAGCCCACGCTGCCCAGCACTCAGCCCCAATCCACTACTCGCTATACCACCTCATGCTCTCTCTATGTAAATCTAAAAAATTTGATGAGATAATAAAGTTTTATTTCTTGAAAAATAGAAAAATATATTAAACTTTTAACAGGATTAAAAATCTAGCTCAAATTCATACTCCATCATATACCTCAAGTTGTACCATAATTCTTTTATCAGCCTTGCTTCAACCCTCATCTGCCATTTTTCTATGAGCTCATCAGCTGCATAACTAAGCCATGGAAGACTAGAAATATAAACTCTGCATTTATGAAGAGAATAAAAGGGGAAAATCTTGGCATTCCCTCAAGATACAGTAGTGTAATGGGAAGATGATGAGCTAGCTGTCAGGAGCCAATGGGGATCTTGAATTGAGATTTATTCTTTGAAGACCTAACTGTTCTCTTATGGAGCTCTCAAAAATTAGGAGTGTTTTATGAGTGAGCACAGCCTGAGACCAGCTTTGAGTGATCTCACTGAGTTTCAAATAAACTGATTCTCTTTAGTGTTCATTCCTGTCCTGTGGCGATTAAGACACTTTTGAAAAGAAAAGATTTTTCTCCTTGACAAATGGCAGTTATTGTGGAAGGGGTTTCTTTCAGCGTAGTTGTGTCCTGAGTTGTACATTGTATGCTAAGTTTTAGGGCTGGAAAAGTACAAGTAGCTGCCCATGCTTCAATTTTGTACCATAAAATTGAAGTTGCTGGCAAATGCATATCATCTGCAATGCTTTCACCCTTGGGCTTTTGTGCTCTTCATATGTCATAGCATATTCTATTTGAAGATTTTTTTTTCAATGGAAGATAATAGTGTGACTATTCCATTAGGTAAGAAGCATGGCTATAACTCCTGAACAGGTGAGGTTCTATTTAAATGCTAATTATCGTCATTACAAACCATTTGGAATGCAACTAAGTGTGGACACCCTGATAAAAATCCTTTTATCTTAAAGAGAGGGTAATAGCCTGGGTGAAACTCATTGGCTTTTGTAGGCATCAACCAGGGAAAATCCCTAATAAAAAGTCATGGTAGAAATGTAGCCAAAAGAGATCTTACAAGTAGGCCAAAAAGGCAACAAATATATCATATGCATTGAAGAACTATTCCCCAACATGCACATGAACTCTTCTTGTTTCAAAGTGAAAAATTCTGCCACTTCCTTTATTCATGAAATATCCCTTACTACCCATTATATATCTTTCCCATAAAGTAAAACAGTGTAGATAGAAATCAATCATTTGTCTCTAGAAACTGTAAAGTAGCTATGGTGGTTGGATGAGGAATGCTTCTCATAGGCTCATGTGTTTGAACATTTGTTCCCAGTTGATGGCACTACTTGGGAAGGTTGTGAACTTTTAGGATGTGAGCCTTGAGTCAGGGCGGGGGTGGGGAATTTGAAGGTTTATGGCTTTGCCTCAGTTCCAGTTTAGGCTTTCAGCTTCCTTTCTGGGGCTGAGATGGGACTGCTCAGCTTCCTGGTCTAGCTATCTGCTGCATCCTCTCCTGCTGTTAAGGAACTATACACAAAAATATGCTTTCTTCTTTGAGTTGCATCTGCTCACGGAATTTTATCACAGCTACAGAAAAGTGATTAATACAGTAGGTAAAGAACAAAGAGAAATAATTGCTCAAAATAAAGAATAAGAAAGCACTAAGGAATAGCAATGAAATGGGGGAGTAGGCGTTAAAGAAGAAATAGAGATGACGTTGTTGGGTAGTCTTTGTTGTCAACTTGATATCAAGCCAACATGGCAAAATACTTAGGAAGTTGTTTCCAAGGTCAACAGGAAAAACTCCCCGTGAAAATGGCTGACACCGACTTCTGAGGTGGAGTCTTGGCTGGAGAAATGGGAGAAGAAATGAAATCACCTCTGCCTGCTTCCCACCTGCAGACATAATGTGATGGATGCCTCTTGTTCCCTGCACCCCTAGCGTCCAAGCACAAGTCAACCCTTCCTTCCTTAAGGGAGTTTCCCCAGGCACTTGGTAATGTCAGCGAGAAAAGCCACAATACAGAAGGTGGATTTCAGTCTGGCCTTGAAGGATGAGTGTGGTTTGTTCACACAGAGACATAAAACAAAGGGAGATGCATTCCAGTTGACAGAGCCGGATAACTAGAGTGTTGTTTCCCTTCTCCACCCTAGCCCTGATATCACCCATAACCATTGACAGCAGCTGCCTCTGAGGTCCATGCAGGGCCTAGCCTTTGTATCTGAATCTTTTCTCTTTTCAAGTTTCTATTTGTAAAACATTTTTAAAAGTTTAAACATGTGCTGTCTTTAAAGAACAAATAAAAGAAATGGAAAAACACACATCTTGACTTTCGCTTCTGCTAACATGGTACAGCTCACTCCCAAAAGTGGCGTACACAGAGCTGTGTTCACGGCTTATTCCAAGTTTCTAAACTGTGCCAAGAAATTGCAGCTTCCACATTGTTTTCCCATTTGAATGCTTTTTCCAAAGTGATCTCTGGGACTTAATTCAAATCTCATTTGTTCATCTTTGGCACAGTTTGTTTTTTCCTTCGGAGTTCTAGACCTCCCCATCCAACAACCTTTTGATATTTTTGCTCATATGTTGTAGGATACAGTGCCACTGTGACCAATGTCCTAGCAGAGCAATGTACAGAATGAGGAGTGTACTTGGGCACAGCTTTAGAGGGACATCTGTCCACCATGGAGGAGATGGCATGGTGGCAGCAAGTCTGTCTACATCATGGCAGAGAAAGAAACAGACAGACTAAGCTGTAACTAATGTCCAGGATGACCTTAAACCTTACCTTATTTTCCTGCTTCTACCAGAAAGCCCACACCTCCTAAAAGTTCAACACTAACAAAATACCACTACCAGCTGAAGACCCATGCTTCGAAATATGGGCTAAAGAGAACATTTCAGAATCAAATGACCACAGATATTTGAAAGGCACCTCCAGCTCAGAACATCCAGCCGAAGTCCTGAAGTCAGAGCACTGTTCTCCCTGTTGTTCCTCTGCTCAGAACTCTCCACCATCATCCCAGAAACCTTAGTGTTCTCCTGTGTAAGAGGGCCCTGTTTCTTAGAACCACAGGGAGGTACATGAAAATATTTCATTTATAACTCACATGTGACTATTTAGTAGCTTTCTCTATTCTCTTGCCCTATAGCTATTCATTGTTCTAAGTTATCAACATATCTCCTTTGTGACTGAGGATTTTCTAAAATTATCCTGTGAACTGTCTCTCCTCTACCTCATCAGTTGTCTACCTTGCATTCTGTGGAACTTCTCCAGCATATGCTGTTGATTACATAACCCTCTGTAACTACTGCATTGCTCTCATGCTGACAGCAGAGACTCAGGCCTTCTGGTTATCCATATCTTTGTGAATTATGCTCTCATCCTGACTTGGGGGCTGGGACAGTCCCTTAAGTTAGCTGAAGGCACATCAGTAGGCATGACACAGCAGAGGTGTGCAGTACTCGTTCACTGGGATTTGCCATCAGGAATGCTGTTACCCTCTGGATGACCCCAAACTAGGACCAGGAAAAGAGGGTGCAAGAAGCCAGTGCATGAGGAACTAAAGATTTGTGGTCATCAAGCCCCTGTTTAGACAGCATTCACCCTGGCTGAGCAACAGCAGCCCACAGAATCTGCAGCATTCTTTGCTTGTAGTTATCCTACCGTTTCTTCCTCCACAGCTACAGCATGAGTTCTTCCTTGGGCAAGTGACCAAATGTAGGTAACCCAGGAAAACAGTCATTGTGAATAGAAGACAGTTCAGTGCTGATGTTATAGAGTGGTGTCAGGCCAGCAGCACAACCTTGGCGAACACAGGGATCAGCGACATTCATTCTTCCGTCTGTTTATTCTCCGTGAGGTGCCGTTTACTTTAACATTTCCTAAGTGTCTAATGTGTCGGTTCTGCAGGGGGCAGAGAAGGGACAAAGACAGGCGCTTCTTAAAGCAATGCAATGAATGAATCTCCTGGTTACACGCATATTGTCTGCAGTGGTGCAAAGCACTGGATCTTAGCACTAATGCAGCGGAAGATGTGGATATTTGACATTCTGTCCTCTTCTGCACACGTCACCCATTGCACTCCGCACATACGTCTGTTTCAGGGCTCATCCCTAGTGATCCTAAGCAACTTAAGGAAGTAGGAGTTTCTGAAATAGCAGCAACGGCACGGTTAGAGAGAGGCCACACATCTCCCTGAATTCAGACACAAATTTAACAGGTGTGAGGGTGCTGGCCTACCACGTGCAAAGCCTTGGTAAGTCCCAGGGCTGAGAAATGTTCAAGATCATTACAAAGTATGATTTGATAATGTTCAAGACAATACACTGTTGGTAATGCCAAGTATATGCATTAGTGTGCTTAAAATGATACAATAAAGAAGGCCTAGTTTCAAGAACAAATTTTTTTTAAAAAGAACACTCTGCCTAATTTAAATAAAAACAAATACCACATTTACTCTAGACCCCAATGTTCTATTTGGTGCTTTATTTACCAAATTATTTTACTATACAGTATTGTTTCCCAAAGGTGTACAGGGCATCTTCAAAGAGAATATAAATGATTGTGCAAAGTGAGACTATCGTGTAGACCTTAGTGACATCATTTACAATCAGCTGTGTGGTGGCAGGCTGATTGCCTTCTGAGTGTTTAGCAAGGATCAGAGGGTGTCAGACACAATCAGCTGAGTGGTGGTGTGGGACCGCATCAGAATGTTTGCACACTCTGGCTCTCACAGGAAGCAACTCCATCTTTCCCAGAGCTGTTTGCCATGTGGTGGTGGAATGGAGCATTCTAGAACTTTATGCCTCATCAAAATCCACTACAAACATTATTGGATCATCAAGCACAGAGAATGATGATTTTATAACTGGGCTGTGTACTTATTACTGTTGTGCTTGGAGAAACTGAATTAATCACACACTTAAAGTCCTTTGAAGTTCATACTTGAAAATATTTTGACCGTATGTAATAACCTATTTTGTTTTCTTATAACAATAATCTCCATTGCACAAGAAGAAACACATTGCATACATTCTCTAAATTTTGTATTTTGACATTGTCAGGTAAAGTGTAGTACAGTAGCATCTCATATCAAAAATAAAGATTATAGGTCAGAGAGACTGCTCAGCAGTCTTTGCTGAGCACTTTGCTAGCGAGTATGACTGAGTTCAGTTCTCTGAGACCCACATAGTGAAAGGAGAGAATGAACTTCCACCATGTGTCCACTGCCCTCCACATACACACTGTGGCATATGTAGTATGCACCCCTCACCACACACACAAATCAATAAATAAGTATAATAAAACCTAATGAAGTAAAATAGTAAGGGGCTTGAGAGACGATTTGGCGGTTAAGAGCACTTCCTGCTCTATCAAATGACTGGGGTATGGTTCCCCCAGGTCCAGTGACTCACTCCAGTTCCAGGGGATCTGACTCCCTCTTCTGGCCTCCTTTAGTACTGCATGCACCTGGTGTGCATACATACAGTCAGGCACACACAAGCACACATAACTAAGTGCTTGTTATAGGACAAGTTCTCTGGCTTCTATGAAGCATCACATTTGTCATCATGAAACAGATAAGCACATCTGTCGATACAAAAGCCATCAACCCCTCAGAAGTTCCGTGGATGCTTTTGAATGTCGGCCCAGAGCTGGATCAGTTTTCACTGTCTCCTTCAGCCCCATCCTGATCTAAACTCCTCTGCCTTCCACCTGGACAGTCAGAGCAACTCCCCAGTCCACCTCCTTGTCACTCTTTTAACTCCTTCTAATCACTTATTCTAACCAAACCAAATCAATTTTTAAAAAGCCAGATCATGCTGTTTTTATGTGCAAACTGTCTAGTAGTTTTCTAAGTTACTCGCAGTAAAGATTGCAACACTAACAGGGGCTGGGGCGGCACCTCTGTGGTCCTTCTGATTCATTCTGCTCCCTCACGTGACCTCCTTTCTACCCTGAACAATTAAGGCCTTTGTAATTGCTATTGCCTCTCGGCAGAACTCCCTCCTCCACCCATTGTCCAGCTTCTTCCTTCTTTTCTTATACAAAGGACACTGTTATTAGCAGGGCTTGTTCACACAGAGACATAAAGAGAAAGAGGAAATGCATTCCAGATGAGAGGACTGGATAACTTAAGAGGGTTGTTTCCCATTCTCACCCAAAGCTCCACTCCAGGCTCTGTAATAACACTGGGCCCTTACAGCTTTTCCTATTTTCTTCCTACTTTGCCCGTTTTCTCTGTAATAACCTTTGATACCATGTACTAGTTGTTAACTATTGTTATATGATCTGATGCTGAGAAGATGGAGTGAGACCTGTACTCAAGAACCCTGCCCTGGCCTGGGGAAACTGTTGTCTTCTGGCATTCTTTCCCCAGCTTCTCCTTCACTGGCTTCTCAACTATCTCTCTACCTTTCCCCTTATACTTCCCTGTGTTAACCAGCTCTCCATTACTGGAGCAAATACCTGAAGTAAGACAACTCATGAAGAGGATAATTTTAGCTCAAAGTCTGACGGACCTATGGCTACAACTCATTGCACTTGGGCTTCTGGTTGGGTGTGCGGTGTCTGCATATCACGTCCAGAGCATGAAGCAAATGGAAGCCATACACTTTCTGCCTGAGACATAAAAGCAAAAAAGAGGAAGAGCCTGAGCTGCCATAGTCCCCCGAAGAACCAGCCTAAGGTGATCTACAGCCTAAATGTTTCAGACCACACCTGTCAGTTATGTCTTCAGTATATGAGTCTTTGACAGACTTTCAAATCTGAACTGTGACATCCCTCACATCTTTTTCTCACAACTCTCCCTTTCAGTGTATCTCAGATATTTCTAATCCTTTTGTGTCTTCTACTTTACAGAGGATAAAATAGCATAATGTCTTCAAGTAGTTCGAGAAAAAAAATGAGAGAGGAAGATGAGAGAGAGAGAGAGAGAGAGGAGTAAATGTGATGAGAGAAGAAACAAAAAGAAGGGGAAAGGGAAGGAATGAGAAGAGCAAATGTCTCAAAACATTAATTGATAAACCTGGTAGAATACCTCAAGGCATTTATGTGTTATTCTTTGAAAGTTTTTAAATACTTTCAAGGTCTCCAAAGTAAAACCTGCAGTGGAGAGTAAGCTTAAAACACAGAAACAAACAACTAGAAACAACGCGACAAGCTCGATATATGTATCAGAGAGTCAGCGGTGTCCACATTGATGGCCAACATCCTAGGCAGACATCTTGTTTGTGCCACATTGTGTCCAGCCCAACTCTCATTCCACTGAATATGTCAGCTTCTCCTCAGTTCTCACAAGGGAAGACCAAGCAGACAGGATGAGGTGTCTGCTGTACACTCCTACTTTCTGCATGCAAGGTTCTCTGAACTGTGCTGCTCATTCCATAGTTTCAGGTGGTCATTCTAGGCCACAAGCCAAGGCACCCAGGAGAATAGAGTGAAGGAGCCTTGGTTCTGCTGTCCAAGTCCAGCCCACGAATCCCACCTCCAGGTCTCCAGAGAATAAGAGGCAAAGGCCCACCCAGGTTAAGACATTGCTATTTACTGTCTTGACTTATTTAGGGAGTACCACTCAATATTCTTTCTCCTTTCTGGTAGTTTATTTTAGGGTTCTCAGTGCAAACATGAATCTTCAATAACTTATTTGAGATATTGGATTCCAGGAGTGTTTTCCGGAAAGGCTTATTGTAGTACCATGTACATTACCTATCTTTATTTGAATGTTAAGTGTTATGAAACTGGCAATTTTTCAAAGCAAAGAGTATTGTTCATAGCCTTAAAATATCAACACAAGTGTGAGTTTCATGGCTTGAGTTAATCCTCCACTGAAGTAACATCCCACACTTGCCTGCCATCCTGCCATGGTTTATATAGAAAAAGTTCTCTGAAGCCTCCCATGCTTGGACAGGTGGTCCCCAGCTGATGGCATTATTTGGAAAGGTTTGAAATATTAGGAGGTAGTATGTAACCCCAACCCTAACCCTAGTTAGAGGACATAGGTTACAGGGAGTGGGGCCTTGAGACATGCAGCCTGGCTTTCTTTCCTGTCCAGTCTCTGAGTTGCCTGTTAGCACAGCTGGGTGGTCATGCCACCCTGCCTTCCCTGCTTTTATGGGCTGTTCCTCCTAACTACATCAGTCGGAGTAAACTCTCCCTCACTCACATTGCTTTTGTCAGATATTCTGTCTGTACATCCACTCCCAACAACAACAAACCCTCCTTTTTTATTCCTGTAGGCACTTTAGCTTTCCAGAAAATCCCCAAGAATGCCTCTGTGTTTAATTCAGTTCTCCCTGGGTGTTTATAGGCCATCTTTAATCTCTGTCATGTTTTAGAATTCCTCGGGGAGAGTTTAGCTGAAGTGACTGCTTCTGCTCAGTGGCTGGTGTCAGTCAGAATGGGGCATTTGGGTGACTTCCTGCAGCCCCTTCTGGATTCCATAGCTGCTTTTCTACATCATGTACTTGAGTTACAGGGGATCATTACCCCATCCCAACACATACATGTGGGTTCCTGTGGCTGCTGTGACAAATTGTGTGACCTCTGTGGCTTAAAACAGGAGGAAACCTGTCATGGTTACTTTTTGTAAATTAAAATCTGTTTTATTAATTCTTTGAGAATGTAATACACTATATGTATACAATAAATTTTGTTGTAGTCATCTCATTTCCCTCCTCCAAGTCTTCCCTGATTCCTAGCATCCCCCTCCCATATTTTTCTTCATAATCCACTAAGTCTGGTGTTTCCTCTACTCACATCAGTGGTGGTCCATCCACTGGAGCATGGTCAACCTACCAGGAAACACAGCTCTGAAGGAAAAATGGCTCTCGCCAACTGACAATAGCTCCTCAGCTAGGGATGAGGACTCCCCTTGCATGCTGGGGTGTAGACTGACTTGATCATATGCATGTTTTATGTGGGAACCTCAGCTGCTGGAAGCCCTGATTGTATCCACCCTGATCTGTCCAGAAGACACTGTTGCATGGGAGTTCTCCCCAAGCTACCTCTCTTCCAAACTTACTGCTCCCTCTTCTGAGAGGTTTCCTGAGTGTGTGTGTGTGTGTGTGTGTGTGTGTGTGTGTGTGTGTGTCTGTTTGTGTATGTGTGAGAGAGACACAGAGAGAGAAAAAGAGAGAGAGAGATCTCATTTATGCTGAACCCTCTCAGATACTATTTCTCTGTGCTTTGACTAGCTGTGAATCTCAGTATTAACTACCCACTGTCCATTTTTTAAATAAGCTGCTCTGAGAAGGACTGAGAGCTGTCCTAGTCTGTGTACAGAGATATGTATTTAGAAGGCAGTTTGATACTGTATCCATTTGGTGGGTTCTTTTGTTCAATGATATTTCTGAAGCCCGATAAAGATGTAGGGCTTCCTCAGACTTGCTTTCTCTCTGCTGAAGATCTAATCACTGTTATTTGAGTCTTCCACTGTCCAGTTGTCTTAGTCCCATTTCTCTGCTATATCTTTCATCACCTCCCCTACTCTGTATCCTCCTTCTGTTCTTCATAGGAAGACTTGCCTTTGGCTTTAAGTAGATAACCAAAGATGATCATATACTGAGCAACTTGATTACATCCACAAAGATCTTTATCAAAATAATAAAATATTCATAGGGTAGAGATTTCTGTCACTGCTCTACACTATTCATGCTTTAATTGGTGTGTTTCTTCTAAAAGATGAGTAAATCCCCACCATGTACTATTTTAAATTAGTGTAAATCACTACACTATTGTGAATTCTTGGATACATATGTTCTTATCTGATATTTCAAAAAGAATTGTGTTTCTGTGTGTACAATTTAGATGTATGGTATGTGGGTGAGATGGTTTAAATCATTGTGTGTTAAGCTGAGGCTTTCTCAGTAAGAAAATGTTGACAGACTATTAGTAAAGCAGGATGTTGAACAGAAAAAAATAAGAAAAGCAAAGAATTAATTCATCTGCTCCCTATGTGCACATTTCTGGAGTGAACACTCTACTGATAATTAAAATGATTAAGGCACATGCATGCTCTTGAAGACTTCACTTCTTGGAAGAACATGGCTACAGTAAGCCACTATCTTTCAAAGTAGATGTTAAAAGGTATCCAAAGAGAGATGTATTAGTTACTTTTTTCTTTTTGTGATAAGACTGTGTAATACACTGCCATTACCAAGGCAACTTATAAAGGAAAGAATTTAGTTGGGTTTACAACCCTGGAGGGTTAGAGTCTATGATGGTAGAGAGAAGACATGGCAAAAGCTGGCTAGAAGCTAGATCCACAAGCAGGAGTGAGAGAGCACACAGGAATGACAGGAAACTTTAAACCACAAAGTCTACCCTCAGTGACACACCTCCTCCAAAAAAGCCTCACCTCCTGTCTCAGTCAGTGTTCTGCTGCTGTGAAGAGACAGCAGCTCCTATGAACTCTTATGAAGGGGAGCTGGCTTACAATTTCAGAGACCTAGCCTGTTGCCATCATAGTGGAGAACAACATAGCAACATGCAGGCAGACATGGTGCTGGAGAGGTAGATGAAAGTTGTACACCCAGATCTTCAGGAGGCAGAAAGAGAGAGACTCTGGATTTGGAATGGTTTTGGAAACCCCAAAGCTTAACCCCAGTGACACACTTCCTCCAACAAAGCCATACCTCCTAAGCTTTCCAAATAGTGCCACTTCCTGGTGACCAAATATTAAAATCTATGAGCCAATGGGGACCATTCTCACTCAAACCACCACACCTCCTAATCCTTTCCAAATAGTTCCACCAACTGGTGGCCAAGTACTCAAAAACATGAGCCTATGAACGTCATTCTCATTTAAACTACCAGAAGAGGGTAGGATAAAATGGAGAGGGTGTTAGGGAAAGCAATGAAAGGATGAAGCTCGGGGAGATACACACTTCGGTTACTTCCTATGGATAGGACAAAGGAATGAAGACAATGTGCACATGATGCCTGGAAAGGTAAAGGTCTCTGCAGCTATATAGGTCAGCATCCTGTTGAATAACCATGCCTTTGGAGGCATGAAACATCAATAATTTTCTATGTAAATATATGTACTATAAAATGTTCAAAAACTTTCATGGGATCCATCATAAGCATTTAATTACACAAGCAAAAGGCAAAAATCACTTCTGAGGGTTCTAGAAGATTCCTTGGTGAGGTGCTGACTTCTGTTTTTTACCTCCCGTGTCTTTGTTGACATCTGTTTTGCCTGGAAGACAGGCAGGACCTGGGGAATCTTACAAGGAGTTTTCCAGCCATCTTCACCTTGCCAAGCCCTTAGAGCCCTCGGCATTAACCCACGAGCATGCATCTCCCACAAGATGACTTCACAAAAACAGGACCCCTCGCTCAGCCTCATGGCCTGAAGAGCTCTGGATCATGCTGCAAAGCGGCTTCAGCAAACTTCAATGGCCTCTCACAAGGGAAGGTCGGCTTTGAGACAGTGCCCCACACCCGTCTTTTGCAGGCATGGCTGTGATCGATGTCAGAGACAATACGGAGGGTAACACTTAGAGCTTGGCGGTGCATCTTTGTCAGTCCTTAGAAGTAATTGTTGGGCTCCAAACACACGTGCCATCTTAAAAGGATAAAACAATTCTGTGTGGCTGGAGACAAGGTTCAGAGACTGGGATTATTTGCTGTCCTCACAGACGACCTAAGTTCAGTTCCCAGTATCCACATATGGATACTCAGAACCGCTTACACTTCAAACTCCAGGGGAATCAAAGCCGACTTCTGGTCTTTGCAAGAAACTTTCTTCTTAAACGTATATACACACAAATAATTAAACACAAAAGCAAATCTTTGAAAATCATTTTGCTTTTATAAAAAAAGGTATTGCAGTTATTTGCTGTGTGTGTGCATGAATACTTGCATGCTATATTACACATTTGGATGTCATAGGACAACTTGTGGGAGTCAGGTTTTTCCTCTCGCCATGTGGGTCGTGGGTATGAACTCGTGGCTTGGCTTGGCAGCAATCCTTTACCTGCTGAGTCATCTCACCAGCTCCATTTGCTTGTTATTGTCTTGAATAAAGTTGACTTTTATCTATAGTGAGCTATTTACCTATTTGTTTCTAAGTGGAAGGGCAATTGCTGGCACTTTCTTAAGAGTCTCTGTGACATTTAAGAGCTCTGCCCTCTGTTGTGTCCTACAGCATTGTAAGCAGAGGAAATGTAGACAGCACCCCAAAGGAGAGGAACAAACCATCATCAGCCTCACATCCCTGGAGTTTTAAATATTAACTCTTACGTGCTTAAAAGTTGTTGCTTCCCATTGCTGAGGTGATTGTAGTTAAACATGGAGTAGGGTGTGAGGTGTTACCCGGTGCTTCACACTCTTCAGACTGTGACTGCTTGTCCAATCCTTGCAATAACCTGACAAGGCGGTCCTTACACACATGAGATGATGCACTGAGAAATGAGCGATTCGAGGCAAAACATTTCTTAAAATATTTATTTATAGAATTGGACCACAGTTAAAAATCTTGGTTTTCTAAATCTCCTTCCATTTCTAGTACACAACATGTACTAAGAGCCATAATTTAAACTAGAAAGAATTATGACTTCACAGTTAGGAGCAGGAAGACAGCACAAGAAGTTGCAGACCATTGCTGAGACCAAGAAGATGGGCACTGGCTGCTGGGCTGGCAGGAGCAGATAAGGACATAGGACAGGCGCTCACTGTGCAGGGAATCACGAGTTACACTGCAGCCTCCACCCCAGGCCCTCTTCCACGGAACGCCTTGTCAGGCACCGAGCCCTGACGATCATCACTCTGTAGGCTTCTGTCTGTGGTGACAAAATCTTGGGGCTGGGCAGCAACCTGGAAGTCATAAAGGAAACAAGAGCCTTTGTCCTAAGAGCTATGCTTTCCAATGGAGCCCATGCAAGCCCTTTTCAAACAGCTCTTTGAAGTGGAAAGGGAGGCCCTGCCTTTGGAGATTCAGTTAGTGCTGGGAACCTTGAAGCGCAGGCTCACCTGCTGACTTAACCTCTTAAAATGATTTCCCGAAGATTGCTTGTTCTCTGCTCACTACACAAGGTTATTCAAACATTCTCCTTCCGTGTACAAGATACAGGAATGTGCTTAATTTTCTTATGGTTCCATGAAGGCTGGCTCACTGTTTGTTTGGCTTACAATCCTTAGTCTACTTAAGAGAAACCACCTAATTTAGATGTTAGTATTAAAATACCATCGCTGGTGTTCATCCCCATTGTTTTTCTCTTCATTGAGGAAATGCTATCCTTCAAATTTTTGCTGGCTGAATTTTTGTTCCCAGGGATTACATTTAATCTTTACCTGAAACTTACCATATTAAAGAAGAAGAATTTGAAACTTGATATATTAATGTCTTTCCCAAAATCTGCTAAAAACAAAACAAACAACAAAAACACAAATAAACAGAGCTGACATTTGAATCCGAGTATCCTAAGTCCAGTCCCATAACTATACCTCCACTAGAAACAGTGTTCAAAGTGAACATCCTGAATTAACACAGCAGACTAGGCCATACTTTCTTACTCAACTTTATTTCAAACCACCCTGTATGGACCAGTGTATGTATGAAGGAAAACAAATGAATTTGGAAGAAGGCAACTGGATGGGGATTATGATTGGGAATCTGACCCCCTTCACAAGTGTGTGACCTTAAGAAAAGCATTTTCATCTTCTCAGCATCAATTCTTTAGCCGTCTAGTGAGGTATTAACAGCACGTGTAAGGTTGAGACTGACTCAGAGGGAAGCGCCCTGCTCTTAGAGAAGACCTGGGTTCCCTGCACCCGCACAGTGGCTCCCAATCATCTGTGACTTCAGTTATGGGAGATCTGACACCTGCTCTGACCTCCATAGGCTTCTACACTCAAGTGAAGCACATAAGCCATACCTCCTCCTGGATGGGAATGGCCTGTAACGTGCTCTCTTCTACGAATGCAAAACTTCTAGGTCAACTGTAAAAGGGGAAAAATTGCCTTCTATTGAAGTGGAGAAGGCACATAAAACACAAGGGATAGATGAGAATATGGTCTGCAAGCATAATTTATAGGGTATGGGATACGTTGTGAAGGGTTAGGGAAGAGGGAGAGGCAAGGATGGTCCTGCGTTTTGATTTTGTGACTTGATTTGTGCTGGCATTAGGCGCCAAGAGATGGGGTGCCAGCTTCAGTCAGGAGCAACAGTTCAGCAGTGTTTTGTGGTACAACAACCAAAATGCCAGGAGAGTAATGACAGCAGTTAACCAGAGAGTTGTGACTGTGGTGGGGTGAAGAGAGAGCAGTTTGCAAAAGATGCCAAAGCAGAAAAACCTGTAATAACATTGACAGAGAAGGAAATGAATCGCTGATCAGAGGGTCACCTGGAAAAGACACAAAGACATTCTATTGGTGAATCCTAAATGTCCCCTGGAGCTGTTGTAATCTTCCTAACCCCTGGAGATTAAAAAACAAAAACAAAAAACAAAGTCAATTGCAAATGTTTTTACTCTACTTGGGGAAATAGGCTATGTTATAACCCTACATTGTTTTTATGTCTATCCTATATATTGGCTACAAAAAACAAAACGATCTGAAAAAAAGAACATAAAATAATTGTCGAACACAAGATTGAACACAGTAACATACATTCAATTCAGATCCACTAACAGGAAGTGCATTAATTGATTAAGGTTTTAATAAACAGGCCAGCCCTACAGCCTTACACTTTCTTCTGAGGCAGAGCTAGGAACTAGCTGGTCATAAAAGACATGGAGGGTCTAGCTAATACAGGACACTGGGAGGTTATAGAGAGGGAGTGGGGGTGTTCAACTCATTTCCTCGTCTTTACTGTAAAGATGAATTTTTTGAAATGCTGTCTCCTGCACAGTATGCGGCAGAAGACTAAAGCCAAATAATTACCCTTCAAATACTTGTTGGAGAAACGTTGATCACCCAGAAAACATACAGATAAGACGAGAGAGGGGATTAGGGCTTGAAACCCTA